>JAOUZG010036900.1:1265470-1289653 GCA_026289955.1 Argiope argentata | reverse complement strand
ATTTCAATAATTTCTCAAATTGCTGATAATTCATAATGCATATCAATAATTTCTCAAACTATTGATAATTTATAATGCATATCAATAATTTCAATAATTTCTCAAATTATTTATAATTCATAATGCATATCAATAATTTCTCAAACTATTGATATTTGATAATGCATATCAATAGTTTCAATAATTTCTTGAATTATTGATAATTTATTATGTATATCAATAATTAAAATAATTTCTCAAATTATTAATGATTTATAATGCATACCAATAATATAAATAATTTCTCAAATTATTAATAATTCATAATACATATCAATTATTTCAATAATTTCTTAAATTTTTGATAATTGATAATGCATAATTTTTGAATATTGATAATGCATATTAATTGATTATGCATATTTATTTGAAATTAATTTCACATGTGGATTCTTTCTGCACTTTCACTAAATAATTCTTTTTTAAAAATTTTAATAAAATTTAACAATTGTTCCTATAATTAGCATTCTTAGTGTAACATCGTATTTGTGGAACTGAAAGAAATCATCTATTAGTGCCTTTTAAATAGCATTAGAAACATAAATTTGGAGCAGCCTAGAATGCTTCCTAACTAAAGAATTATGTGTGACAGATTTAAAATAAAAAAACAGCGTCAAGATGTGATCCATGTATAGTATGTTTTCAGAATCGACCATGTTTCCCTGTTGAACACGAAAAATAGAAAGCTATTTACAAATTATTACCAGGGAAAATTACGGGCATGCAATCCATTTTACTCAACTGTAGGCTGTGCGGGATATATCCATACACTGTGTATCTCTCGAGGACAATCCGATAAACAGAACAATTTATTAAAAGAAATCGCCTAGGAGTAGATATAAATTCTGATGTCCCGTTACTCCTGACTGCGACCATGGACATTAAGACAAAAAATGTCTGTAATTACTCCCTGTCTGACAGCCGTAAAATGACTGTAGTGGAAAAATGGAGCGGAGTAAAGGAAAGAAACAAATTGCACTAACGGGAAAATAACAGAACAATCTCCTCTTATGAAGTTAACGTCTTTTTTATGTGTTCCAGTCGTATCAGGGGATTCAATGCGGTGCAAAGGAATGAGATGCCGGTTGATAACAGTGAATTGGGACACCAGGGAAATGGTATGTGAGGTTTTATTATTGCTTCCTAATATTTGGACAAAGCATTACGGGCCCGAACTCGGAAGAAATTTTCAATATTGCCACCTCATGCTGAAAGTAATGTTATTTGTTAGATTACATTGTCTTGGGATTTCAAACATTTCATCAAATAAAGTATGTGATCATTTTTGAAATCTATGAACATGTTTTGTTATTACACTGTGTCTTAAATTGGGAAGGAATAAGGTAAAAGAATGTAAGAATTTATATGGCTTCATATTTTATATTTTTTGGTGGCTTCAATAAAAATATATTTTTCCAAGTTATATTGACACAAAATGTTATGATATAGTTGTGTGTAATATAACAAATGGTTAGGAGTATCCAGAGTTATAAGGAGGATTCAGTGTTGATTGCATTGTCTTAAAAAAATATTCTATCTTGATTTACCACAAAATAAATTTCCTCCATACATGGAAAAGCGAAGAGGAATTTTAAATGTAATTTTCACATAATATTCTCAGAAAACTAGAACCATCAGAACCAGCATAAAATACAATGCAATTAAGCCATTCAAAATAATAGACGGTATGCTTAAGAAGCTGTTGGCGATCTTTCAACCGTTCAGAAAAAAAGTTATCAGTTACGCAAGTGAAAATGTAGATGGCATTAAAAAATTTGTTCAGAAGAAACTTAAGAAAGATAATATATATAGTTAATTTACATCTATTCGATCTCGAATGAAGTGGGAAACTCGCACAACTCAAAAGGGGTTTTAAGGTTAAAATGATTAATATTTTAATAAGATCTGATAAATTAAGTTCATTATTCAATTATCTATATATATCTGTATAAATAAATACATTGATTATATCAAGGAAACATTTTATTTTAATTAATAGTTTATAGCAAATACATCAGAACACATATTATATATATTCATTATATTTTTTGTTTATCATTTATACAACCGGATAAAGAATATATTTAATATAAATCAACATTGAAAACAAACTATGAAATGTGCAATTTTTTTTAATTTCTATATAAAAGGTATAATTTAAGGTATTGTACTATTGTATATTATCCTCTAAAAGTTTAATATGATTAAATTAATTAATTATAATTAAACAATTAGTATGATTGAATAGATTACTATATATCTTATTTCTTATTGAAAAGAGGTTATTATTATTTTTGTAATTGCGCTTACCATTGTTACCTTTAATTTTAATAAGGATTTTTGGAAGGTGATTTTTATAAGGATTTCGGATGCTATTTGAAGATGAAGTTTATATAATGGCAAAACCTCCAATGATCAGTCAGAATATAAACATATATTTTAAAGTTTTAAATATTTCTCTCCCTCTCGCTCTCCCAATTTTTATTTTTGTCTCCCATTCAGCTGAAATAAAAAGAATAAATTAACTAACCCCAAAGCACAGTTCTCTATGTTATTATTTCGTCGTACACAATGTATACAAAGAGAAAATATGAATGTCAAAAAATTCGAATTCGGGTCTTTATCGAATCTTCCTTTTTCAGACTGCCTGAGTCTGAAAAACACTCTTTTGGAATTTATCTGTTTGTAAACACGGTAACACAAAACCGCTTTAAGCTAGAAACATAAAATTTGATATAAAGTCTGTATAAAAAGTTGTTTTCTACTAAATTCTCAACAAAATAGATTCAAAAGAAGTTTGTTTGTCTCCCCATGTCAAAACGAAAATGAAAAATCCAAAAATGTAAACAGCGGTATAATAATAATAATAATAAACATTAGTGAATATATTTAGTAATTAGATTATAAATCTGTATTAAATTTGGAATTTAATCCTTCAAGTCATTTAATCCTCTGCCAATCAGTCCTTTTTAAGGCATGTGAATGGTATAGCTCGAAACAGCAGTGACTAATACTGTAATTATGTGACAATTTTTATGTGATTTATAGCCAAAGATCACAAATTAGATTCGCCAAAAGACTAGATTCCCTCCAAGTTTTAATTTTCTATTACTGTTGTTAGTAAATAGCATGCCATAGAGTTATCAAGTTATCATTTTCTTTATTGTACTTTAAAACCCTCAGCATAAATATAAAAAAAGTATTCTCACTGTTTTGATATATTTAATTACCATCTAATAGAAATCACTACCAAATATCTGCCCTTACATTCTCAATCGTCATTCGGGTCTTTCACAATCAGTTTAAATTTACATAAACATATTTTAATTTTCTAATTCTAAACTACTATTGTTCAATTTCAAATACTATTATAATAAGACATTAGCAGTATTTTATAAATAACATTATTAATATATCTAAAAATATTATTAATAAATATTATATAATTATGTTGTAGGAGGAGCTATTGATTCCAATAACTAATTGTATTGCAATACTGAAAAAAATATTCAATTGTGTTAAAGTTGTAATTAATAAAAAAATTATTAGAATTATAATAATCACGAATCCATACCATGTATATATATATATATATATATATATATATATATATATATATATAAATTTTTTCTCTTGTATGCAAAATATTCAAGCAATTTATTTAATGGTAATTATTTTCTTAATTTTAGAACTCTTTTCAAACTGTGTTCTCCATTTTGGAGCAAAATATTTTCTCATTTATCATTTCTATTCAGTCTCAGTATTAAACGCTTTTGTAGAGTAAGAACTCAAATTGTTTAAAAATTAGAAATTTAGAAATAGGACTAAAGATTTATTGATTTTAAAATAACCAGATTTATTTCGTTGTATATTCCGCATATATAAGAATTTAGGAAAAGAATTGTTGTTACTAGAATTCTAGAATTTTTTTGATAACTTGATGTTTAAAAAGTGTTTAATATAATTCTTAGATTACTTTATGCATATTCCATTATATTACGCAAGGAAAAAAATGAAAAATTATTTTATATTGGTGATAAAATAATAAAATTACAAAAGGGTTTCCAGAAAAAAATCACAATTGAATACATTTATATTTAAAAATTTAACAAATGATTTATTTTTATTATGTCAAAAATAATAAATCGGTTCAAAATGATGAATATGATTCAAAAATTATCTTATATTATTACTTTTTTTTTTCTGTGTTAATGCACAATATCTAATAACAAATATTATATTCTATTCTATTTAGCAGGAAAATAGTTTAAAAATATTTCTAAATCATTAAAATAATATTTGCTAATGCATAATTCCGTATTTCGTAAAAAAAAACTTTTAAACTTGAAAGTTTTATTTAATGTCAACGTTTTATTGAAATTATGAGATTTATACCATTTAAAATATTCAATATGTGTGTAATATACAATAATAAATATACAATAATATAAAACAGTTTCAAATATGTAACCGGGAGTTAGTTTTATCTCCTGGATAAAAATTTTATCATCTGATTTTGCTAATTTTCATATTTTGTAGACATAAACAAGAAATGATCGATATTTTTTAAAACTGCAATCTTAAGGGAATAAGTAGGATTTTTAAACCAATTAAATGCAATTAATTTTAAAATTTTAATTTTTGTTACTAATCAGAAAATAGGTTGTGAATTTTCTCAATAAACAGTAATTATAATCATAATTTCTAAAATTATATCCATATAATTATATCCATATATTAAAGGGATTTTTCTCTTTTTATAAAGTATTATAAATTGATGAATGAATAATTCTTTTGCACACATGTATATAACACACTTTGAATAAAAATAAATTATTTTGAATCCAATGAGAATAATTTTATGCTTCTTTTTCTTAGCTATAATTTCTTAGATTGAGTAATTTTTATTTAATATTTTGCTCCATATATAATTATGATAAATATAACTACGTGCAATCTAGTTACTAACTCCTAATGTACGCATCTTCTAAAAATTTATCCTTTAAAAATGTGAAATTAATTTTTGCTATTAAATATTTTAGCTATCATTCTGATAAATGATAATGTGATTCTCTACAATTTGGGTATCATTGAAATAGCGCAAGTTCATTTAAGTTTATATTCGTTTCCATCTATCTAAGACTAATAAAAAGCTTTAAAAAATGTAATTTATACCTGCTTATTATCTTTAATGCTCAAATAAAGGATAAAAATAAAAGAATCAAAACGATGAAAAAGTATTAAAAACCAGATTAAGATTTCTTTCTTTGATAATATCAAAAAGGACGAATTTAATAGAATCAATCAAATTAAATTCTAATGCGCGTGAATAATGCAAAATAAAAGCGTAACCGGAAATCATACTTTGAAAATAATGTCGAATGTCAGCATATTTTCGAATCATAGTTTTAACTTAATAAATAGCCCGCAGTTAATGCAACTGTAAAAGCTTTGAATAAAGAAATCTAACTTTTGTATACTGATTAGTTGACACACACACAGAGAGAGAGAGAGAGAGAGATGGAATAATGAAATTTAATTAATTAAATTTCTTTATTCCATATATTTAAATTTTCTTAAAAAATTCAAAAGATTTAAGATTTATTCAAAATGAATTATCAAACGATTTTTGAAATGTATTTATTTGTGTGAGCAAATTTCATCACATTTTTCATTTTAAATCTGAAGAAAAGATTTTAGAACATTTTGTTTTCATCTGTAAAATTAAACTTTTATAGAACGCAACTTTTTTTTTACATTTTCTTTTTCCTTAAAGTACTGTCAATTTTCAATGAATGATAGAAAAATATAAACAAAAATACCGGCTTGAAAATTTTTTAGCTAATGAAATGTCTGGAAGCTTAATGGGGAAAAGTCTGACTGAATTACATTCTTAAAAAATTCATCGTTGGAAAGAGAAAATATATAGTAAATAAAATGAAGTATATTTACTTTACATCTGTCAATTTTTCTGAACGTAAAAGAAAATATATCCTGATAGGCATCAGATAAATTGCATATAAATGAGACAATATGACGTAAAAAAGAGATGTGTAAACATGCTGCATAGTTAAAAATTTATTCTATTAAAGAAAATGGATAAAATCCTATGCAAATGACTTTAAGTGGAAACATTTCTCATAGAAATACTTTCAATCTGAACTAAAGCTGCAATCTTGATCTTCGAAAAATAAATATAGTAGTTCTAGTATTTTGAGAACTAAGAAATTAAAACTACATTTCCCAAAAAATAAATATTGATTTTCTTGATATGAGAAAACATATTTTAATTAAGACATACACTGCATACCTGTCAGACTATCTCTAAATAAAACAAAATCGCACTTGATCGCTGTCCCATAAAATTAAATATATTTTCTTCATTTTTTCTATCTTATTTACATTTATTTACACATGTTTATATTTTATTTTTTTAAACACGTGTCTTTAAAATAATAAAAGTAAACATGTGTACATAGTTGAAAATACATTATACTAAAAAAATTGATAAAAAGACCTTAAGTGAATTTAAGTCTTGTTAAAAAAATTTAAATGGCATGCAAGTCTATTCCTATTTTCTCTGAAAAATAAAATCTGTCGTAACTTAAGACTTTTATTATTTCTTTTATACGAGGTACGGAGAAAATACTCTAAACATCAAAAAATTCCAGCTCTAGAGTTATAAGAATCGTATCATATTAAAGTTAAGTTTATAAAATATGGTTTAGTAAATTTTTGAATTTTTATAATATTTTAAAAGATTTTTTTCTTACAGAATGTATTATTTATTTCCTTTTTAGACAGAAATTCAATTTATCTACGTGATTTTCTGAAATATTTAATGCGGAGATTGAGTTTTTTGTTCCCCACTGTTCAATGCCGATCATTTTGTTTACCATCATTAACTGTGTTTGTTGCAATTTAATTATTTAGTGCGTAATAATGTTAACTGATCAGAACTATGATTGATTTTTCAATACATTTTTAGACATAATTTATATTATACTGCCAAATGATAATTTACAACATGCGAATTTAACATCAAAATGTTGTTATGTTATTTTATTATTGAGCTGAATAATATAATTTTAATGGTGAAATATATCATATGATTTCAAATTTAATCTACTAAATTTTAATGTTTATTATATATATGTAACTGCAATACAACATGATACAACTTTACAGCGTTGATAATTATTTTTTTAGTATTCTATATAAAGTCATATCATTGACACTCCGACCCACCCGAAGGCAAACGGTTAAAAAAAAACTGACTGACCAGGCCACCGCTATAGCAACAATATCGGGAACCGTGATTGATTTCTAAGAGCCGTCACCGGACACGGTACAACCCTTCCCAAACGAATTACGATCCGCCGTCGATGAGAGGATTTAACTCCCATCTTCCAAAATGGCAAAAACCAACCACCATTCCGGAAGTTTCTGAACCTCATTTGAAGGTTCTCCCCGAGGAGAGTATTCTGTGTACATATCAATTTATTTGATCAGACAATCAATTATTTAAATCCATTTATGAACACGTTATCAATTTATAACCATGAATGAATTTTATGAAAGACCAATTCTCGAAGATACATTATTCATGAGAAAATGCACCTAAAGGAAAATCCTTAGCTATGAAAACCTTCCATTTAAATACTTTAATAGTTATTTTCGTAACAAGATAATTTTTGATAAAGGAAAGATTTTTTTTCGTCAATTATAAATTCGTATTCTAGGGAAAGCCCATTTACATTTGAAACACATTTATTTAAATCTTAAACATGTTTAGTTAACAGAGATTATAGCTAACATTATAAAATGTATATCATTTCTTTTATCCTTATAAGCCGAAATTTTTTCATCAGTCATTTATTGTTATTAAATTATTATAAGTCTGAATTATAAGTTATTATTTGTTAAATTATATGTTTAATATTACAATTTAATGGCAGACTACATTATGCTATTTCACTATCAGAATGTTTTTACGTTCTATTATAGTGTTGAATTATATAAAAGTATTTTATTATTAAAATAAATAATACATTTTATGTTAAAATGACGGCTTCCTGGCACAGAGGTAGTGCATCTTCCTCGTGAACTGGGCGTCCCGGGTATGAGTCACGGTTAGGGCGTGGTTGCTCTTCTGTGTTCTATCTGTGAGGTGTATGCATATGCCCCCCTATAAAAAGGGGCTGTGCATGTGAATCTGTTGAGTGTGTATCTAAGCCGTACTCTTGGGCCTAGTTGGCGCTACTGCTAAAACAAGAGACGCTCATTCGGCTTAAAATCCATGAACTGAATTATATAGTTATAATATTAAAATATATCATGCAATTTTAAATTTATTGTATTAAATTAGAATGTTTATTGTATTTATGTAACTACAAAACAACATGGTACAACTTTACGGCGTTGAAAATTAATGTATGTTAGTATTCTATATAAAGTCATATCACTGACTGAGAGTCACTATTTGTGACTCTCAGTCATTTTTTTTTATTCGAAAGCACACATATAAAAAAATTTGACTGCCCAGACCACCGCTATAGCAACAATATCGGAAACCGTGATTGATATCTAAGACCCATCACAGGACACGGTACAACCCTTCCCTAAGGAATTACTAATCTTGCCATTAGTAACAACAACAAAATTTTAAAATAAATTGCACTTTTTAAATCTTGAATTAAATTAGATTGTTTTTGTACTGAGTTACATTATATTCTTATAGCGGTGAAATGAACTGTCACAATTTTCCTTATATGCAGAAAATAATTTCATAGAAATAATTTAAACTTTTTGACAAAAATTACATTAAGAAGGCGTTAAACACTAGATCAATTTTAGAAGATCAAAATGTATTCATCTTAACTAACAGGGAAATATTTTTTTGATAGAATTCTTAGAAATATCAATAAAAATTTAACAGACATTATGAATTCCTACATCTCAAAATACTATTTTTCTTCATTGATTACACACCCATATCATATCTTTCTTGCCAGTAATTCGATTTTTGTGAAACCATATCATACGGAAATTCTTTTACTAATCAAGGAACCGTCATTATTTTTCTTCAAACACAACGTAAACACGGTAAACTTCTGGCCAAATTACGGAACAGAGAGCTGAAGAGCATGGTTTATCTGTCCTCTTATTATCTGGAGCGCGTAAATCAATTTACAGGCTTCCCTAATTCTTACTTGAAGGTAGAAAAACGGTCTGGAGAGGTATGCGTTAAATCTCCTGTTTACCGCAGGTGGTGCTATGAATCTTGCGTGCAAGCGAGAGCATTAATTTCATTAATTAATTAACTTAAGGACTCGAAAGGAAAGCAAAAAATGGCTTAGGCAGTGTCGCGAAAGAAATCGCTTTGCCGATAAATTATCCTGAGGCTGGAAGGGAAGGAAAAAATAATGTTTTTAACAAAATTAACTGCTTAGTTAATTCTGCTCAGCTGAACAGGGTTACCAGTTGATGGCTCAACAAGGAGTTTGATGTCTTGGTTTGCTCAAGGGAAGAAATTATTTAGTTGTGGCTCTCAAGAAAAATGTTTTAACATGGATATCAAAGAAGGTAGGAAGTTTTCAATACAAAAAGCCTTTTAACTCGAGAATGGATACCTTTTGAATGGAAAGTCTCGTTAGCTTGTAAGGCATGGGAGATTGAATTCACATAGCGAAGGCTTTAAAAAAGTTTTAACTTTAAGACTTTGATTTCAAAATAATTATCCTTTTACATAGTTTATTGTTGTATAAGCAGAAGAATGAAGAAATTTTCTTGGGGATAATATTAAGGGAGCAAATTAAATTTTATTTCTCCATTATATAAGAACTATTGCAAAATATAGTTGCTAATAATTTAATTATGAATTGTTACTAATGATTTTGAAGTATTTGAGAAAGGTTATCAGTTGATGGTTCAACAAGGAGTTTGATGTCTTGGTTTGCTCAAGGAGAGAAATTATTTAGTTGTGGCTCTCAAGAAAAATGTTTTAACATGTATATCAAAGAAGGTAGGAAGTTTTCAATACAAAAAGCCTTTTAACTCGAGAATGGATACCTTTTGAATGGAAAGTCTCGTTAGCCTGCAAAGCAAGTGAGATTGCATTCATATAGAGAAGGCTTCACAAAAAATTGGGACTTTAAGGCTTTGTCTGATTTTAGAAGAGTTATCCTTTTCCATGTTTTATTATTATACATGCAGAGGAATAAAGAAATTATCTTGTGGCCAATTTTAAGGTTTAATATAAGTCATATTGTGTTTTATTTCTCCGTTATATAAGAAATATTACAAAATATAGTTATTAATTATTTAATTATTTATTAATACTAATGGTTTGGAAGTACTTCTTTATTTACGATATAGGCTACTTAGCTGTAATGTTAAAAAAATTACTTTTCAGTTACTGTAAATCTTTTAATCTTAAAATAAATTAACTTTTTCGTTAACAAGGAAATAAAAGTTAATTAATTATCTATGCAGGTGGTCCTTATAGATCAATTACATTTAGAACTTTTCCCATTTGTTATTATTTTACTATAAACAAAATTCGTTAGCAGGTAATCAATTTTAAAAATTATAGAATAATCAATTTCAAATGCTATTTTAAGTGCATTTTCTATAATTATTTTTCCAACATTAAATGATAATAATGTAATGTCTTATAAATATTTTTCCGCTTCTTTCAATTAAAATTGGAACACCTATCTAAAAATATACCCTAAACCATTTTTATTTTCCTCTCTAAACAACAATTGTTTTTATCTATGTAAAAAAAATCAAAATAAGTAAAATAAGCAAAAAATTATTTATGTTAAAAGTCGCCTTTTCCGAGAGTATTAAAACAAAATAATTATAACAAAAATTCAAAAAATATATCAAATATATATTTTTTATTTTAGGCATATCTGATTTCAAAATCATTTAGACGAAGAAATAAGAAAGAGAAAAAATCAATGCTTTAAAAGTAATGAATGAAATAAATATATAAAATGTAATAGTCTCTCTCTCTCTCTCTCTCTCTCTCTCTCTCTCTCTATCTCTCTCTATATATATATATATATATATATTCTTCTCTTTAAGTTACTAAATTGTTTCAGTTGTAAACGAATGCTTCTGAATTTCAAACAGTGAGTAATTGAGACTTTAGTTGCCTCTATTGCTATTGAATCTCAACCCACTGTTCAACAGAGACCTACAATATACAGTCGTTCCTCTAATACAGCTTTGCAATCATGGAATTGTATACTGATACATAAAGGAGTGCACCCGATGTATCTGAAGGTGACATTCTGGAGTAGGATTTGATTAAGTGACGTGAAGATACACAATCCATCCTCTTTCGTCTAACAATAACGTACTTTTGTGATGATTTAAAGTAGAAGAAAGTTTCTAAGAAGGCCAATTTATGCTTACATAAAAATAAATGCGAATTGGTGATTCAAAAACAAGTTTATTTCACAGTATATTGTTCTTATATTAAATCTTTAATGATGCAGTTAAACATTTTTTTCTATTAGTTATTCATCATTTTCATTTTATATTAAAACTTATCATGTTTGTCAACATATTGTCGTTGTTGTTATTTCTGATGGCACTTGCTTCCTGATGCATTATCAATTTTTTAAAGTCAATATGAGCGTCTCTTGTCATGAAATAGCGCCAACTAGGGTCAAGAATACGATTTAGCTACTCACTCGTCACATCCGCTTTCACAGCCCAATTTTACAGGGGGGGGGGCATATTCATTCACACACCTTGCAGATAGAACAACCATATTCGAGTCGCAAGTCCCCCATATCACTGGGAAGACGCTCTACCCCTATGCCAAGAGGTCGGCATGTTTGTCAACATTATATAAGTTAGTTTAATTTTAATTGCATTTATAGTTTTTAAAGGTACTTACATATTTTTACTGAAAAACCTAAATACATTGTGGAAGGCGTAAAATCTAAAAGGCTGAATAAAAGGTAACATTTTAGTTTACAAGGAAATATAAATAGAGCTGAAGCAAACACATGAATAGAGTTTTAAGTATTCAGCAACACATATGAAATATATAGTTATTAGTATCTGAATACCAAATGCGTCTAGGGTCATCTCTCAACTCGATTGCTATGCCAAGTACTTGCTTGAGTTGAGCTAAATCAATTATTTTCCTTGATGAATTCAATGAAGTCTTTGTCCTTTTTATATATTCAAAATCAAAGAAAGAAGATTTCTAGAAGGATATATTTGTTCCTAATCGAGATATTGTCGAAATTCCAAAAAAATCAAGAAAATAATTTTTTCCAGATTATTGGCTACCAAATTAGTTACCATAACCGGGTTGTCATTGACTCGACTTCTATTCAGTACTCATTATATCTATTTGTAAAACTTTCTTTCTTAACATGAAACCATATATCCCTCCGGGGCGACTTTAAAATTAGGAAGAAAAGACTCCAACAGAATGTTTGGATACCACTTTGAAGGTGATACTCAATCTATTTCTAATATTTGATTATTTTTTGTTTATTGTTTTTTTATTTCTTCTTTCTAGAATTGTAATATTGTGTCTTTTTTATAATAGTCGTACTTTTATATAATTCTCATTTGTTTTTATATTCTTAAAATATGATGCATATTTTATACTGGCAGTGGAATTTTTCGGCTCATTGAAAGGTTAATTTTTTTAGAAAATAGTCAAACACTTTACAGAAAAAAAATTCTACGTTTTATTGGAATCCCTGAATGATGGTGACCCTTGAGATAGTCATCAGGTCAGATTTCTTTTTCTTTGATTTTCTTTAGGTTCTTTACTATTTTCACTACATATTTGTTTTCATTTTTTCTTCTGTTTTTGATTCATATATATATATATATATATATATATATATATATATATATAAATTCTATTGTTTTAAAGTCCTACCCCAAAAGGAAGGATATATGTGTGAAAGCAAGTTTTGGCAAACGAATCATTATAGAAATGAAACACTTTGAATTTTCTTGGCACAGGAATATTATTAAATCAATTCTAAACAGAAGGAAAAAATAATTTCTTATAACGTATTAATTTTAGAAAATGACTTTGACATCTGTGAATGTTCTGAAAAGGGTCTTCTTTTCTTTTCATACCTTATTCATTTTCTTATTCCGTGCATGCTGAATCTCGGATATTTGTTTGTTCCGTTCTCCTTCCTTATTATTGGAACAAAAATATAATGACGTGAAATCAGATTTCGTATTTCTCTGCTATTACGTTTAAAAGAATCCAATCTCCTTCTGCTACATATTTTTACCAAAGATTTGATGATTTGATTCTCCTAAAGAACATTTTTAGAAATAATTCCTGAATTCTTCAAAAATAATACTAAAAAATATATAAATGCAAAATGGTTTTTGTAACATGAATTCTTTAGAATTCTTAGAAAACGGCAGAATTTCACTGCAGTTGTGTGTCTCTAGCAAATAGTACTATATTCTTCAATCTAAGTTCTCCGAAAAATCGCTTTTCTTCTAAGCAAGGTCTTTGTAGTTATTTTATTTCGTATTTTCCTTCATTATTGAAACGAAAATGTAGGGAAATGTAACCATATTCTTTTATTTTCTTAGTTCTACATTTAAAGAAATTTGATGCTTGAGATTTATAGTATCATTAAAAATACCATTTAGCTTTTTGAATGAAAAGAGTAGAACTATTCATTAAGAAACAAAAAAGAACCACTTCTTTTCAGGTAGGGATTATTAAAATGAAAATATCTATTCATGAAGGATAAAAAGATTTGAAAGTTTAAAAAAAACTTTTACAGAAAGAGACAAAAAAAAATATTTTTTTAATATAGATGAAAATAATGTATATTATTTATTTATTTATTAATTTATTGCAATATGATTATTTATTACTTGTTTAAATTAGAGTAGTTTCTGATATTTTGATAAATAATTTTATATTAAAGGGCTTCTAATGCTTATTTTTGATAAATTGTTTAATGTCTTTTAATGCTTAGTTATTTTTGTGAAATGCATGCTATAATATACTTTACTTAAAAAAACATTTCATTCAAAACAATTTTTTGACAGAAATTATTTAAAAAAGTATTTCATAGGTAATCAATTTAATTGGGATAATCAAATTAGCATAAAATGAAATAACAAATAAAAGTACAAACAAATTAATTAAAAAAGAATATAAGTATAAATATAGAGAAATATTAAGTTCACATTTTCACAGAAAAAGATTGAGCAAATACTTTTCTGAATTGTAAACAAAAATCAATGCTAATAAGAGTTCGAGTTTCAGTAAATATTTATATAATGATTTAAATATCTTAAAGTATAATGATTTTGGTTAGTTAAATTTTAAATTCCTAATTTTTAAATTAAAGTAATAAAAATAATTTAACTTTACTATTAATACTAAGTTAAAGTAATAAAATTGTTTAACTAACTTCTTTATTAATACTAAGTCAAGATAATAAAAAGGCAAGACAACAGATATTCTAAAGCTAAAATTATTTCAGGAATTAGCTACTAAATTAAGTTATAAAAACAAAATTGTTGTTCATGAAAAGTGACAATCCAAAAAACAACTTTTGGAAAATAAATTTTATGATCTTCATAATATAAATTATTTTTATGGATTTTTATAATTAATAGATTTTTTCTAACAAGGAGTATGAATTAAAATCTTTGTCCTCATAATTATTATTATATCAGGATATGACTGTAAATGCCCAAGTATTACAACCCATTGCATGTGATTTAAAGAAAATTAATATAACTTAATAAAATCCTCCCTGAATTTTGCATTAAATGTAGTTTGAAATGCTGAATAAACTATAGTTTTAAAAGTCAATTTATGATGCTGAATTTCGGGGCTGTATCTCAAATTTTTAAGAGAAATGTTTTCACTTATATAGTAATATCAAATGTAAGTTAACTCATTGTTTTTATTGCATAAGAGACTTTCTTACAAAAACACATAACTCACGAAAGTCAAAACATGGAATCAGTCAATCACATAATTCAATCCATTTCATTTAAAAAATAGATAATTTTGATTATAATTCTTGTGTGTGTGTGTGTGTGTGTGTGGTGCATGTTATTAAAGTTTTATTTACAGAATGCTTTCTTTGTATACTGCAATCTGATAATGGAAGAGATTTTGTTAATTATGTTAAAGAACAGTTATGTATGTATTGTCCAGAACTGAAAAACATCAGAACACCCATTCGCAGGATTCAGTTGAGAGCCAACCAAGTCATAGAAAATTAGTTGACTTCATTGACAAAGGATTAGCAAACTAGAAAATTGTCCGATTTATCCAATTCATAGAAAACAGAACTCTACATTCCAGAATTAAACAATTATGATTCAAATTTATATTTGGAATTGAAACCATAGTTGAAATGACACCCACATCTTTGTCATCAGATATTATAATAATGTGAATATAATAATGTCAATAATGTGAATGAAATTTTCAGAAAATTTTCAATGATATGAATGCAGAAGTGAAATAAACTGAATAAACACATTAAGGAGAATATATGCATGCTAGTAAGTCGACCACCATTTTTCGAATTAGAGTGGAAGTCAATGTGATTTTAATTAAAACTTGGCAAACGAATTAAAAAAAATCTGCAATACAACACATCTTGAATATATCATTGAAGAAAAATACTTTACTTGAATATTGTTTAATTAGTACATTTATTACAAATTACTTATTTCGACTTGACAAACAGTTGTGACATTTAGAATCATAAAGAGAACAATTTTTCATACTAAAAAATATTTGAGTCATTTTGAAGAACAATGTTTTTTTACAAGAACAGAGAATAAGACCTTGTCCATTTTTTTTGCTGCTGTTCTCCGCGAAATGTCCTGATTCGTTATTCTTGAGTAAATAAAATTTGATAGGATACATGAAATTAAGATCTCAAAATCAGTGAATATATTAAATTTTTGTATCAGACTTGTATTTTGGTTAGCTGTATTATCTTACTAAAATAATAACTACTCATTTTCTTCTAAATAAAACTAGTTGTCTCTATCATCATACTAATGTCGTATTTCTGACTCTAAGAACAAGTTGATGACTAGAAGTAACTAGTTTTTTTATGGAATAAAATATATTTTATAACTCTTCTAAAAGTGTTCATGAAAAAACATAGTTTCTGAAAAACAAAAATTAAAGCGTATTATTATATTACTTCCTTTGATTTTAACTAGATGTTTATGAAAATATATTTACACGATCCGATTTGAACTTTAAAACGTCTCTTATGAATAAAATCATATGATTTAAAATTACATTGTTATAATAATTTGTTATGTTTTTGTGAAATAGTGGGGTAATGCATTTATATTCGAAATACCTATTTATTTTTTATCTTTTTTATACATTTTAAAATGACCTATCATTTCAAATTTTTAATATACCTATTTACAATTACTTATATAATTTGATTTATTAGCAAAATTAAAATATTGGGGGACTTTTTTCATGCTTTTTAGAAGACTCTAAATTAAAAAACTAATTCATAAAAACTCATTGAATTAAAATGTATGGAATATATTTTGTTACAATTACGTTTGTCATAAAAAAAGATGAAATGTATCCATTTGTCAAAATAAATATTCTGACATTCCAATAAGTAAATGCATTTCTTAAGCATACAGGATATGTTACTAATCTATTTAAGTATCGTGTAATGATAAATGTTTAGTATATTAGGAGATGGATTACTGGAGTAACATCATATAGAAATTGGAACGCAGGATCATAAATTACGTCGACATAAGAGCTGTGTTACGAGGAACGAATAATAGATAGTTGTATCATTCGCAAAAGATATAATGGAAACGAAATTGATAGTTGAAATAACAATGGGCGTCTAATAATAGCAAATTTTATCTGTAACACGATTATTCTTTGTTGGCAGCCTTCACAGAAATTAAAGGACAAATATAACTGTCAAAATATGAAGAAATGATTTTATCACAGCAAAAATCATTATTTCTTAAAATGATTGCTTGTATACCTTAAAATATTAAACGCCTTAGAATCAAGAAAATAACTTAGACATTAATAATTAAAATATTTTAAAAACTAGTATTTAAAAGAATAACAGATAACCTAATGTAACAGATAACAGGTTACTTTCATGAACTCATGCTGCCATTTGAAATATTTTTATATTATAGAATATAAAACAAGCAAGGAATTTTAAATTATATTCAACAATATAAATAAAAATAATTAAATATTTAATAAAAATAACAAAAATAAATGATAATTTATATTTTTAGTTCTAGATGTTGCTTCAAACAAACTTAATTTATTCCCTTAAACAAATCATTATTCGAATTCAAATTTCAGATATTATCAAAAATATTCAGTGATCTCGTATTAAAAGATGCTGAAATTTTAAGTAAACTCATGTCTATACGGGGAAACATAATTGCATTGGGTTTTAATATCGCATAGATAATCAATGTATTAGACAAATAGTCACGTTTAGTAAAGTTTAATACATTGATATAAATTAATGATTTAGTAATCTCTAAATTTAAAATTAATAAATATCTGTTCTTAGATCACTAGCAAATGATTATTTTTCGATCGCCTTTTTCTTTAAATTACCTAAAATGATTATAATGAAAACAGATAAATAACTTGATTTTAGTATAAATAACTATAAAATAATATTAGATGGAGACTTTAATTTTCATATCAATAATGAAAAAATCAAATATGAATGATAATAGGTAGTAACTTGATGCTTTTAAAGACAATAATTTAAATAGTTGTCACTACTTTTTACTTTATCTTTCAACACAAAATATTTTAAACTAAAAAAATCTTTTAAACAGAATTGTTATAATTAATTTCAGTCTTTATGAAACAGCCATTTCTCTTTTTTCCATCATAAAACTTGAAGAGTCAGCATTAGCCGAAAAAAACGATAAATTATGCTGATAACTTTTACAGAATGATTCTAATTGCCAAAAAATAAAAGAACTCTTCACTGAATCCACAGAATATTTCTTTTACTTATAAAAAACTCTTTAATATACAAATCTGTAGCTTCAAGTCTCGGGCGATACATGTTCAGGAAATTCATAGGAATTGTTAAATAAGGGTCAAGATCTAGAAAGATTTCATAAAACTGATCAATACAAATAATTCTAATACTTTATAAAAAATTAACTATTTGTTCTAATAACTATTCGTTTAATTGTGAGGTATCAAAATAATGAAACCAATTAATATATCAAATTTACTAGTATTGTTGCTTTCATTGATTTTTTTTAATACTGATATTTTAAAATTATTCATTTGAATTAAGCGTTGATGCAATTGTCAAAAGCTTCAGATATTTCTTAATAATTTATATAATCATAAACAATTGTTTTTTACTGATAAATGACATTGATATTAAAATAATGCCAAAGGTGAAAGCATGATTTAATGAAAAAAAATAAGTATAAAAGATAATTATGATATTATATAAATCAGCCTCATTGTAAAATATCTTGATTCTTTTCAACATTTTACATGTTCCTGGCACGGTAAGGTCTTGAAAATATTAAAATGCCAGGAGGATATCGTACAGTGAGTCATTTTACATTAACTGTGTAGAAACTATTCATGCTTTGATTCCTACTTCTGGTTTTAGAAAACATAATTGATTATTTTCAAGAAACACAACATATATTTAAGGGAAATTAGGAGAAAAAACTTTACTTATATGGATATACAAAATGAAAATCATAAAAGTTGCTGATGAAATAAATTGCAAAGAAAATTCAAGATCATTTAATATTTTTCTGTAATCTCTTGTAACTTGTAAAGTTCAAATTAAAATTAGATACAGCTTAATTAAGTTTTATTCTTATTAAAATCATACATGACATTTACAATTAAAAAATAATAAACAAATAAAGAATTCTAAACTAAAATTTAGACTAATTTTTTATAAAACTAATTTAATTGTAAATAATGAATGGTACTTTTCCGTAAACTGGGCGGCAGTAAAAAAATCGCCAAAGTAATTTGGTGGAATTTTACATTATTTGGCGATATTTCACTTTAAAATCAGTTTAAGAAATGTGGCGTAATTCTGCAATATTTGGCGGTTTTTTCGCTGCAGGCTGGTTAGCGGAGAAGTACCAAATGAACGTAGACATTAAGTTTATAAGTTCATTAAGATGGTTGCCATTATATTGATATATTGTTTCCAGAGGGCGAGCACCGCGAAAGGGAGCCAAAGGAAAGAGCGTTAGCGACGGTTGACGAAAAACCAGGCCAACCGAGTTAATTTGGCGAAAAGGATATTCTCGTAGCCCCCAGATCGTTCACGGTGCGCCGCGTTGTTCCTAGGTGCTCGCTATCGGCTATATAAGGGACGGTTTCCCGCAGTTTGACAGTTCCTCTCTGAAGAGTAGCGACTCGTTGAGGGAGCTGATTACTTTTCTCACTTATTATTAGTGAACTGTGTTTATTTTTGCTGTTAACGTTGTATAATTGAGCTCGCTGGGATTTATGGTTTGCTGTGCTATACTATATATCTTTTGTAGTCTGTGTTTATTGCGCGTAAGACCTGTATTTATGCTTTAGTGTCAGGATTGATTTTATCTGAAGCTTTTACTTTATCAAGGAATTCTGTAACACCTGTAAATAGCTGTAATAAATTTGTTTGTGCTGTCCTGAAATTAAGTCCATTCAATCCGAACCCGCTAAGCTATAAACGTAACAACATTAATCTCAACGTATTTAAATTAATGTATTAAATACAGAATTTTAAATTATGTGCTTTGACAAAATTTCTAGCCATTAGAATTTTTCTAATTATTTGATTTAAATATGCCTTATTTACACATTACAAATAAAGATTTATATTTATTTATACTTTTAGACCGAAGCTTCTTTTTAGAAAATCGTAACTGTTGTGAAAGATGATTTATAGCTTGGCGGCATAATTTACAAACTTCCACCATATTATGTCCATTACCGCAGTCTATGAAGCACTTATTAAAATTTATATTCCAAATCAACCTTTTCACACATCCTTCCTGTTGCAGCAAAGAAAACAAGATCTGGCGGCACTATAACCCTTGGCAGTGTATTGGCACCTTTTCCACGACGGTGGCACAATGAAAATGGCCTTAGTGATTGATAGCTGACCCTAAAGGGTCTAAGTTTACCACCTCTAGGGAGCTTAATAACCGCTTCTGAACGTCGCCCTGTCTGCAGAATTTCTACTCCTGGTTGGTTTGGCGAAAAAAGGAAAAAGATGAATAACCCAATATAAATTACTCTCTCCACTTTTTCTCTCTATTCGGATCGCCGTTTTTAATGCTTAAGCCGAAGGAAAGCTTCCCATCCTTGCTATGATGGAACCCACTCTATTTTCCTTAGACTTCGACCGAAGGGATTACAGTTCAAGTGAAACCTGATTTATCTCGGTCGCATATTTCCCTCACAATCTTTTTTTTCTATTTATTTTTTTTAATCTAGACGATTCTGGTGGGAAATGATCGACCGTGAAACCAAGCAGCTAAAGTAAACAGAACGTGTAGGAGTGTTTGTGCGAAAAAAAAAGCGAAAACTGATTAGAGAACCAGTGTGATAGGAAAAAAAGACAACTCAGACGTACATGAAAGTGATTTTCGCTTTTAGGGGCACTGAGAGAGATTTATAGTCTTATGGGAAACGTCCCTACTTTTTAATCAGAGACAAAAAAATCTAAGAAGAGACGTGGATGAAGAGAGTCTTGTGGATTTTAGTGCACTTTCTGAGGAAAAAATTCGTAGAGTGTAAAAAAATACGGATTAGTGTCGCTATAACAGTATTTTTTATTATATAAAATCTACGAATTCTTCAGTTAATATTAAACTTTTAATTGCTGAAATTGAACTAATGGATTGGTTTTTTTTTTCTCAATTCAATGTATTATCTTATTTTATTTTTTTTAATTTAATAGTTCTTTCTACATTATTAACAATAAAATAAACCATTTCATTTTTGAAAATGCAAAAATTATTATTTAAATGCTCATAATATTTCCAATAAAATAAAATATTTTCCATGCTTTATATGAAATATTGCCTTAAAATTTTATAAAATAACTATTATTAGAAACTTTTATTATTTATGGGAATCGAAAAACATGTTTTTATATGATTAATACCTAAACAGCTGGTCTTTATTTATAAATCCAAGGAAAACCTTTAGTTTATAAATACATAATTTATTTTTTACAAGTTTTTTTTAAATGCCGGGAAAACTTAAAAAATAATTTTATACTTACTTTAATATCATACATCTAATTTAGACAATTAGTTATTTTTTCTAAAAATTTCAATGCAAACAAAATGAATTGAATATTGTTTTTTATCTTATCTACTTATAACTGAAGGTCACAGAAGTCTGTCTTCTTTAGTTAAGAGGAGTATTAATATTCCGAACTGCCGTAATGATTTGATATAATTTCTGACATTTCCATCGTTTTCTTATACTTCATTCCCTCAATACTCTTTGATAGAATCTTATTTATTTAGAATTATAACTGACAAAACAATATTTAGAGTCTTATTTTTAATGTTTGGCAACAAGACACGCACATCTGACTAAGATGCACCAAATGACAAATCGCCTACTGCCTTAAGGCCTAAGCTGTTAGCTTATGGAAGCTTCTGGGAATTCAGAATTAAATGGGGTGGAAGCTCTGGACTAATCTTCTAGGGATCGAATGAAAAGGTCACAAAAGCTAAGGTCACAAAAGCTAAGTAGTTAACAATTCTAGACGTTGTTCCAGCTTTTATTTTGTGGTCATTCACAAGAAAAATACTGATTGCTAGCAATTTGTAACTTCTATGTCTCTAGCTTTCTTGCTTGACTTTATGGAAAGCATCAGGCTTAATTACCCACTGATACAGATAAATTACTCTCATTAATTAATTTAAATTAGTTACGGAAAAAACTATCGATATTGATATTTCCTTGTTTCTATTATCTAAATTATCCATCTATAACCGGATTATCTAAGTATTCTATCTAGAATCTTTACTATTATATGAAACCGAATGCATTATAATTCCTGGATGTTCCATGTGACCATGACGCATAAAAAATATCTGATTTATGCATAGTTAACGATACAGTTCCACTGATACAAATAAATTACTTTCAATAAACTTTAAATCATATTAATTCATAAAACGATTATCGATCTTTCTTGATATTTTCTTGTATCGTTTACCCAAATTACCTATCTATAACCGAATTAAATATATCTTTTATCTAGATTCTTTATCTAATATATGGAATCGAATGCATTAAAATGAATGAATGTCTCATGTGACCACGGTGCATGAGAAGTATCAGATTTATGCATATTTAAAGACGAAGTTATAAAAGTTCTAGAAATTTTATTATTATTAAATCCAATATTGGTAACTCTTTTGAAATGCACACATGAATGCCATGAAATTGTTTTGTGAAACAGTAAACAACAACTATGCATAATGATGTGAATTAATAACATTTAGATTTTAAAATTACAACAATTGCCTGAAAACGAAATCAAGTTATGAAATCTGGATCGGTTCCTGAAAGTGAACAGAAATACTTATTGTGTCTATGGTGCGATTATTCATATTTTAATCCTAAAAAACATTATTCATGTTTTTCTATTAAACATTATTTTTTACGATTTTCTAGTACGCTGCTCTATATTCGCATTTCGTGTCTATGAAAAAATGTTATTCTTTTATTAAACTATTTGTAATTTGGGATATGATTTTTTTCCTTATTTTTTTATAGCTATCAGTGCAAACATGACACTATAATTAAACTCAATAAAGAAAGAATCCTAATTTTAAAAATAATAAATATAAATCTGGAATGAATCAATCCTTCGCATTTCAATAATGTAAATAACTAAAATTTAAATTAATTACCATTTTAAAAAAGAATTAGTCTTTATTAGAAATTGATAATGAATTTAAGACATTATTTATAGTTGAGCAAAAAAGGATTTACAAAATGTATTAACGCAAACAATTTTAATTTTTAAAAAAATTCAGATTTTTTTTAAATAGTTACTTTATTTAAGATCAAAGAAAATATTATGGGACAAAATAATTATTTTTATTGATAAAATAGAAAAACGTATAAAGCTATTTATTTTTTATACCAAATTACATTTTAAATAAACAATGAATAATACATCATAAATGAAAAAAGTATTTTAAATTAAATTTTTCCTGATATTAAAGAATCCATGCTTCTTGTAACAACATTTCTTAGAATTATATTTGAATTCATTAATTAGTTGGTAGCAAATGTTTAGTTAAATAAATATCATCAAAATTATTTTAATTATTCACTAAATCAATATAATTATGTAAGTTAACACGTTTCAATTAAACTGATTCTGAGCTCTCTTTTCGCAAGAAATTCGCCACGAAGATAGTGAACTCAATGTTTAAAATCCCTTGATACAATTAAGGAAAACAAAATTATTACCTCCATTGCAGCTGTTAAATCGTATAATTTTACACGGAAACATCATTATATGAAGAGGACTTAATCGGTATCATGTACTTTCTCCCCTAGATGGTTACTTTTAGAATTTAATTCTCAGATATTTGTTGAAGCAGAAATGCATTTTAGTTTAATAAAGTAACATTAACATTTCATTCAAGTATTTAAATAACACCTCATAGTTATTCCGCACTTGATAACAGGGTTGTTATCTTGGGGTAATTTTATGGCATGAAAATATCTAGTATAAATAAAGTAATCAAGAATTAATTATAAATTAAATCGAAACACTTTTAGAAAAAGGTTTAAACTTTTGAATTATTAATACATTATGTCCCAAAAATGCACGATTGTGCAATCAAATTTAAAATTACATCCAATATAAGAAGGGGCCACACGAATTGATATAGATCAGCAAAACTTTTCGCCGTTAGTTATCAATTCGTTCATCAAATGTATCGGATTTTTATTCGTGATGATTTAAATGATTAATTGTTATTTGATACAACTGAAAACAATAAATTCAATCAGCATACTACAAATGATTGTGTGTGTGTGTGTGTGTGTGTGTGTGTGTGTGTGTGTGTGTGTGT
>JAOUZG010036900.1:1248625-1261084 GCA_026289955.1 Argiope argentata | reverse complement strand
TGTGTGTGTGTGTGTGTGTGTGTGTGTGTGTGTGTGTGTGTGTGTGTTGATTTATATGGCATTCTGAATTATTCATCAACGTAAGACACTAAATTTATTAAAACAATTTATTTCAAACGCTAGTCGGAAATAATTTGATATTATTCTTTAAAAAAATTACAATTTAAAATAATCATGCTTTTAAAGCAGAAAAATCTATAATTTAAACTCCAAGAGTTTTCCCATAATCTATTCATGCATATTTTGTGAGCTACATCATGAATTATATATGAATTTTCAACACAAAATATTCACGAAAATCTTAACAAATCTTTAAAACAAATTTATAAAAATTAATTAATGGATCCCCTATTGTCAAAGGAATGTCACCGCAAAGAAAGCGAATCTGTATTTTAAATGGCTAAATAGCATTAAGATGAAGCAAGAAGTGAGTACTATTTCAGCTTTAAGTCGTGCAATTACGCATGAAACATGCTTTAGTCATCTGATTTTTATCCCAAAATTTCCCCTTTTCGTTGGCTGCATTTGCAATCACCTGAATTTAGATCTTTCCTATTTCTCTATGACTGAAATACATTTCGGTTTAATAAACATGGATTAACATTCTACTGGAGTATTTAAAGCAATATCCGAGTAAGTCAGCTAGTGATAACAAGGTTGTTATAATAGAACAAATTTTTCGTTTGCACGCGCCATCCATGGATAAACAAGTCAAACTCTGATTATGAATTAAATAGAAGCAATTTCAGAAAAGGTCATGATTATTCCAAAAGCAAACTCAATGGCTAATTCACACAACATTCCGTTTCAGTTGAACGAGGTTTGATAAATATTTTTTTTCCAATTACCAAAATTGTGTAAGTAGTTTTTTTTTATTCAAAAGGATGGATTTCAAACAAGAAATAGTCCTAATAAACTATTAAAAATGCATGCGAACGATGATAAACTATAAAAGTCACGTATATGGGCGTTGGCTCTAAATATTTATATGTATATCTTTTTTGGTTGACAGCCTTTTGTCCTTGAACAATTTAACTCGCAATGTTTTAAGTAAATCGCATAATACAAAAAACGTATTTATTATTTATATTATTTGCTAAGAAAAACAAATATGGGGATGATTGAAAATTCGTATTCTTTTACATAGCTGAAAAATTATTTGAAGCAATGAAAGAATCAAAGTAAATGAAGAATCAAATGTATTCAAAATATTATTTTATAACTAATTTTGAGTTCTATTATTTATTTCATTTCTTTGAAATGAAAAAAAAAATCTTATTTCTGTTCAGTTTTTTTTTTTTTTTTTTTTTTTTTTTTTTTTTTTTTTTTTTTTTTTGTAAAATAATTTACAAAATAATATAGAACTTCAAATATATTTCTGTAGTTTTTCGATATGACATGTTTTCAGCATTCATAAGAATAAATACCTTAATACAAAAATACGCAACATATTAATATTTAACATAAAAATTATTTTAGTTTACAATAAATTTAGTTTCAAGTTTTCAGTTAGAATTCAATGATAACTTCCAATTTAATTTAAGGACCAACAGATAGTTTTCGGTCTTCAGATTAATGAATTAAAGCTGAATTAAAGGACAATAGACTAATTCTGCTTTATCCCAATGATTTTAATATATTGTCTGTGATTAGCGGATAGCGCTAGGCCCGAACTCCCAATTTTATGGTTAGTAGCCGAGTAACACACCGATCCAGCCAAAAGCCGACTTCGACTCGAGCGATATTATCTGGCATTCACCACATACTCTCCCACCAGTGAGTCGGGGGATTAGACGAGTGATACCTATGTGAGGTTTTGTTGGTGATGTCAACTGTCGTATTTAATGCGTGTCCAGGTCTTTGAGTTGCCGATAGATGGCGCCACGACAGTTGAGCGAATCTACGTGCGAAGGTTGCATTTTTCCTATGTCGGAAGCCGGGTTCACCATTGTCGGTGGTTTGCGATTGCACTAGGCTTGAATTCCGAATCTTAAGATTAGTAGCCGAGTAACATACCGATCAAGCCAAAAGTCGATTTCGACTCCAGCGATATTATCTGGCTTATATAACATTCACCATAACATTAAACGTTCATTACTAGTTAACAAATAGATTTTAAAAAATATTATTTGTTGATTTTCTAATATACCTTCAAATTTAATTAATTAAATATTCTAGCTAATGTATGAATACTTCTAACTCCAGAATTAGAGATCTTGAATAACTTGTTTTTTATATCAGGATTTATTTCATTTGTTAATTTAATCAAATGATTTTTTTCCCAAAAATGACTTTTAGCTCAAACTTAAGTGGTATAATTACCAATGTTTAAGTAAGTTATGAACACGCATTTCTAAAAAAAGTGAGATAGAGATTGGTTTGTTTGGAAAATTTTTCTAAAGCATATTTTATAATTTACAATGAGAAACTTCTAAATTTTATAGTTACCAGTAACTTCTTCAGCAGTTATATGCATATGTATTTCTGTTTTTTCTTTCTTTTTTTATACAAATTACGGCAAGAATAAATAATATTCATATCCACTAATTTACTTAATCACATCTGTGACATTTAGTATCAGTTGAAGTCAACTATGGATTTAAAGTCAAACTCCAGTTTAACACTCATTTAGTTTATACTTAATTTGACCAAGTAGAAGTATTTATGTTAGATTATTAATAAATGCAAATAAAAATAATGTCAATTTTTCTGTTAAATATAGATTATTTGAGGAGTATTTCTTTGATAATTTAGCTTTCAAATTTAATTTCGTATGCTTTTAAAAAAATCATTTAACTAATTCTATTAAAAAAATCATTTAACTAATTCTAAATTCATTTCATTTTAGGATTTTGAGTTTTAATTAATCTCAGAAGAATTTGAGCGGGATTTATACCATTCAGCTCTTCGATTTTTAAATTCTAAATATCCTTTAATTTAGAAACGGCCTGAAAAAAATAATAAAAATAATAAATACCCTTAATTTAAAGGCTTTTAAATTATACTAATGAATAATTTAGAATTAAACATAGTTACGATTGCTTATTTAAGTTAAACTCATTTCAATATAAACAGAATTATAAAATACAATTAGTGCTATGTAATTATTTGCTTTGACTAATCTTTAAAATTATTTGCAATAAAATGGGTTTGAAACATTTACTGAATATAAAAGTTGGATCGGGAATTACCCTAGTTTGGGTTATAGCTGAAATCGGAATTTTCAATTAATTGGAATTATAATTAAAGTGGTTCTTCTCTGCACTATTAAGCTTTCATAAATGATGTTTAAAAGCCAGTTCTTAGTTCCCAAAATATGCCAAAGAACTTCATGATAAAAATGTGCGTATATTGAATGAAACCATTGAGACCTATATTAATATAATAAAAATATAATATTAAATTAGCTCAACAAATTTTATTTTATGAAGGAAAAATAATTTAAGTCGAGAAATTAAATTAGAGGAAAATTTTAACCACAGAGTTCTTGAAATCAAAGCTTGTTTTTATGTCAATAGTTTAAATATAGATATCTGATCATTCAAGATTTTTTTAAAAGAACTTATTCTGTTATAAGATTCGATATATATGTATTCTTTAATATAATAACTGACGACGTTCTGGCACAGAGGTTGCGTGTCTTCCTCGTGAACTGATTGTCCCAGTAAGGGAATGATTATTGTTCTGTGTGCAATCCGTAAGGTGTATAAATGTGCCTCCCATATAAAAAGGGGCTGTGCAAATGATTGTGATGAGTGAGGAGCTAAGTCGTACACTTGGCCCAAGTTGGCGCTACTTCAAAATAAGAGCCTGTTTGTCATTTGGCTTAAAATAGCTGACCACTGTCAGCATGTTTGTCCATGATAAGTGCCATTAGTAACAACAACAATAAAAAGTATATTTTTGCACAGTAATAGAAATAGTGGTAATATGATTGTTCATATTAAACGAAGAAAGAAAACTCTAACAATAAATAAAAATTCCTCTGATACCAATTTTAAAATTACGATAAGGTCAAGGTCAAACGGTACAGGAAAATAACATTCATTATAATAATTTTAAATATCTAAGGTACTTTAATTTAAATACAATACAATACATTAATCAAAATACAATAATTTAAATACAATACATTAAATAAAATCATCAGATTTCCGGTTCGATTCCAACTTAATCCATTTCACTTCTATTATTAACTGGTATTTTCACATACAGTTTACTAAATATTAATATTGAATTTATTAAAATCTTTATGCATAATAAAAATACTATATATTTCTTAAATTTTTATCTTTAATTACCGATAAAAATTATACTAAATTAAAAGAATTATGCAATAATACTAATAATAAAATCTCATCTGATTTGTTATTATTGATTTAGAAATTCTATGAAGAACAAATACATATTTAAATGGGGAATTCTAGTATATTGGACGTCTGTTTATGTTTTTGAATTCACACCAGTTTTAGTTGTTTTCAATAATAAGTAAACTAAAAATACATATTTTTTTTCAGATTCCATATTTTTCATCATCTGATATTTTGTTGAAATAACAACTATGAAATTATTTAAAGAAATTTTAAAAGATAAGATCTTAGCAATTAAATTATAAATGTTTCAACAAAAATTTGTTAATTTAAAATGATGTTAAATAATTCCTCTGAATTGTTTTGGTTCTAAATCTTAAAACTGTCTTCGCAGAGTAAAATAAAATAAAAATATATAATTTCTAAGAAATATGCATAAAGCACAGAAAGCTTTTCTATACATTATTCCAAGAAAAAGAAGGGAAAGTTAATTTGGGGAAATTACTGCTTTCAATTAAATCTTTTCATTCTTTGGAAAAACGTTTTTCTTTGCTAATTTAATTTCGTATAAGCATAAACCTCTTTTCTTGTTTTAATTTTAATGCAGTTTCTTGAAAAGGAATTTACTCTTCTCTATGATTAGTTTTTTTTTCTAGTCTAACTAGAAATAGCTTTAAAATTGAAACTTCAAAGCAATTAAAAGGGGAAAAACCTTCAGTTGTTTGATAAATGGTACTTTAACAAAACAAAAAAAAGAGATCGATAATGTTAAACTTAGCAAGAGACAATTATAATTTTTTTTTTACTTTTAGGAACTGTTTTCCAGAATTCCAAATTAAAAGCAAAAGTAAAAATCAAACTAAGCATTGAATTATCTTTGTATCTTTAACGAAACAATGGGGTCTTAATACCCAATTTATAACATTTAGGTAATACTTTATATTTCGTTTTTTAGAATTGATAATTTTATTTTATTATTATTTAATAAGCTGTTCCGAGATTTCATCATGAAAATGGTCAGCCTTAGAAGTAAGATTTTTTTCTTGTAATATAGAAAACGTCAATTCTAATAGTACTTACAGCTATTTTACTAAAACAGTTAGAAATTTTGATTGAAAAATCATTCTAATTAAGTTTAAAATTTATATTATATTTTTGAATAAATTATCGTAGTTGTTTTTAATATGTTTTATTACATTTATTCCAATTAATTAGATTTAAAAAATGTTTTTGATTCATATTTTAAATTTTCCAAAATTCTACTCTTCCCTAGTAGAATACAAATATTGTACAATATTGCACAATAATCGCAATATTGTTTAATATTGTAGAATATTGTTTAATATAAAATATCGCACAATATTGTAGAATATTATACAACAGGGTGTACTACCTGAGTTCTGCGATTAACATTTTCCCATTTGTAACGTTTTGAATATCGTTATTTTGGATCATTTAAGTGATTGATTCGAAAAACTGCCAATTTGCAATGAGCACACATCATGTCCTTCAGATGACCTTTGACTGCCCATATATAATGAAATACATAGCTTCATATCCCAATGAGTTTTGATAGCAAGAATGTGGAACTTTCTTATTTAAAACGTAAATATCTCAAATTGTGCTTCTAATGTCGACTAATGAAGCGCATAAATATTTAGATTTCTTCAATAATCGTATTTTAAAAAGCCCAAAGTGTCCTTATTTATGCCTTTGCAATTTTTTTCCAATTGCAAGTATATACATAGAAATGAAACGATTTAGAAACTAACCATATTGCTAGAGAGGACAGCCAAAATAAAAATATATGTGACACTAGGTGTCATTTTCCCACTAACAAGTTATTTAAATGCTCTAAATTGCTTGCATTTTTTATACTTTATGATACTGATTCTAAAATTATTATGAAGCAAATATGAGATTCGTGTTTATTTCAGAGAATTTTTATAATGGCCTTTAAAAAACACTTTGTACTTTCACAAATGCCTCAATAATAACCATTTCTCGTTATGTCCTTTTACAAATATGGCTGTACATTTTGCTGCAAATTATCTTTAACTTTCAAAGGTAATTTCATCATTAAATACAGACAAGAAGTGTTTTTTTGGACATTTCATATTTTGTCAGGAAAATCCTTATGCAATCAATTAAAGAAAGATAAATACATTTTAAAAAAGAGAGTGAGAAAATAATCACACAAATGTTAAATATCATAATATTATTACTTCAATACTAGTATTTTACTAAATAAAAGTTTAAATTTCTAAGCTTCAACTCTTCTTTTAAACGTGATATAAACTTATCGAGATAAAAAATAATTTCATATTGTCTTTTTTTTCCTTTTAGTTATTGTTGAGATTTAATTATACGGAATTGTGATTCAAATCTCATTTAGGAAAAATATTAAACAATAGAAAACTCCATTTAGAATTCATAAGTATCGAAAAATATTTTTTTAAGATAACATAGGTAAATGATGAGTCAAGAAATGAAAATATTTATGAAACTAGTTTCGAATTCAAATGACTAAAACAGGTTTTTCTTTATTTTCGGAATAAAAGGAATAGAAATATGCCACAGTTTTATAAACATTACCTGTTCAAATAAGCAGCAGAAAATATTGTACTCCAATTAGGTAATTTATAGATTTTGAGCTATTTTTATTAAACTATATTTAAAAGAAAGCCTTTCAGTGTATGAAACTTTTTCTATGTTGGTACATGTTAATAAAAAATCTACTTTTATAATAAAAGATAAAGAATTAAATTTTGAAAAGATGAGGATTTATTAGTAATTTTAATCTTCTACTCATGCATTAAACTATTATCTTTTATCTTCTTAATGCATATCTTCTGGATAAGAAAATAGAAAATTAGTACATTTTAAAGTACTACCTAGAAATAAAAAAGTTAATAATGTAATTTCAACAAAATCCTTCAACTGTTTTAGGTACTCGTCAAAAACTTTTGATTTTTTTTATTGCTATTCTTCTTTAATTTATTTTGACTTTTATGTTCATGTCTTAATTGGTTTTCTGCAATTATAAAGTCAAATTTAAAATATAAGAAAAAATTAAGCCTTTTTCTTTAAGTAGAAAAAAAATAACCTCACCTTTTTCAACACTATTAACGAATTATTAGATAACATAGTTTTTCTTTTGATTTCACTTAAACAATGATACTTTATTAACTTATCAAAAAGTAGCGTTGTTTAAATAAATTGAAAATATTATGAAATTGTTTTCAGTTCTTATTTTCTTTATAATTTTAATTTTTTTAGTGGATATAACTCATTTTCATTTCTTTCAATGCAAAATGAGCATTATGCAATTTATGAATTTAAAAATAAAAATTTGAACTAAAAGTCCTTTTCATTATCTCAAAGATATTGGTAGGGAATTTTTTTTCTATTCGGTATTTTACTTTTCTTTATTTTTATCACTGAAAATAAATCCGATTATCCAAATAGCATACTTATATGTTGTAACTTTATAAAAATATGGATATTTTCTTAACTATTCATTTATTTAAATTTGTAACATTGTAACAAAAATTGTTATGATTCATTTATTTTAAATATTTAAGACTTCAGTACGAGAAAAAGAGGAGAAACCAAAATACATTCAGGAGAAAGAAAAATTGTAAAGGAATTACGAGAAATATAAAATTAAACAGTCTGCAAAAGTACATTTTTTCCAAGATTCTTTTTGCTATTTCTTAAGTCTGAATAATACATTAACAACAAAAAATGTTTCAATAACACTAAGATTTTATTGAAATTCTTAAATGTTTTATGTCTTAACAAAATATGAATTTCTTCAATTGATGAAATATATAGTTACTTTTCCCAATAATGTTACAATGTAAATAAAAGGAGTGTTCAAATGAAAGGGTCGAAACTAGACTACGGGTATAAATGACGACTTTATTCAAAATATACACCATAAACCTGAGCACAACCAACCCGTAGACTAGCGAGCCAAAGTATACCTTGTTCCCAGAATTCCTTTCTCCGTGACGAGATTTAGTCCTTCACTGGTCCTTAAGTTCACCATTCAGTTGAAGCGATTCCCTTTGAGAGACCAGGAGGTTTTTTCGGGAGACTAGACACATGAAAATCGCAGGGTTACATGCCCGGGCTATAGGGTGGATGATAGAGCTTCTCTCACTTGGTCAATTCTACCCTGGAGATGTAAGAACACACATTATAATGGAGCATAATCAAACCTTCAGCGAGTAGCCCCGTATTTTGTTCTTGATGGACTTACGTAGCCTTTGGAGTGCTCTGTCTATTCTGTCTATGATCATCTATGCTGAAAAATCCAATCACCACCCTATATGTAACGCTACATTTTCCCATGGCGGAATAGGCAAATATGTCAATGTATTTTTTAAATATGCATATAAAGATTATATCTAAACATAACATAATAAAAAATATGTAATATACAGTCCTTATATACCTAGACATCAGGCTGTTTAGTATAACAATGGTTTTATAATTAAATATTTATATATGGTATATATGGTATTCATAATTAAATATTTATAGAAAGATAAAGGTTTAAATACCAAATATGATTAAGTTCTTTTACAGTCTAAAGTTTCTGTGGAAAAATTCACTTCATAGCCCTTTAACCATTTCCGTTTTGAATATTATTTAGTGCGTTTAGAAACTTCGTAGTATTTTGAATTCTTTAGTAGATTGTTGCAAATTCCATTTTCCATTTGAGCTAGTTAATTATGTTTAAATACATATCTTGTAGAAGTTCATTAATTTTGGCTTGCACTAAATGTAATTATTGTAATGGCGCGAATATTTACTTTATGTTTTTGAAAAAAAAAAATCCTCTTTCAGAGAATTAAAACATTAAATAAAATAACTTTTTTTTTTGTTCAGATTAATGATAATAGGGAAACAAATTTTGTTCTTTAACTTTTCAGAAACGTTTTGAAGGAATATAGATCCCTATTAAATTACAGTGCTCATATAAAAATGCATTGTTAAGAAGTATTGTTTTTTCTTATCCGCAATGTTGAATATAAAATAAAGAAATCAATATAAATTTCCCAAGATCTTTGTAAATAAGAAATTATTATGTACTATTTAGAATGTACAATATACTGTGTAAAATAAAAATATAAATATAAATTTCTCAACTTCTTTGTAAATAAGAAAAGAAAAAGAAAAAGAAGCATAAATATCACCACCTACTGTTGAATTTCCTGCTTTCTAAAGCAATACTAGGGCTGCAAACCATAATATAGGTCATGTTATCTGAAATAAAAATATTCATTAGTTCTAAATATTCACATGTTCATTATAGCTCGCAAATCTTTCCGAATTGGGAAGTGTATAGCTACCTGTAGATTTGTTGAGTAAAAGGTGTGAGAAAGGAAATACCGTCACCACAGGCCTTGCACGAAAACCTTCCCATGAATAAATAGGTTTATACAAAAAAAATTTACAAATCAATCACAGTTCTTGCACGAATTTTTTCAGGATGTATATCCTGTCATCGTTGGAAGATTTGTTATATAAGCAAAATTTTATCCATATGATTAAAAAATGGACATAGTGTTATTCGCTACTCTTTATCCATATAATAAAGTTTCATATTGATATTTTCAATAGATAATTTTGATTTTTCTTAATGTATGAATAATGTAACTTAGACTCATTATCAGTTTATTAAGTTAAGTTACAATTGAATTCATTTCTAGAATTCTTGTGTCATTATCTATGTGTCATTTCCTAGAATTCAGAGAGGGGACAACTCCGTTATTTTAAAAACTGTTTAAAAAATTTTACATATATTTTTAAAAGATGGAGTTATAGCAATGAAGAAAAAGTTTTACTTAAAATATTTGTAATATTTGAAGATTTTACATAATTTAAGCATGGAATCTTTTATATTTAATGCACATTTTTCCTTCTAATCTACTATCACTACCATCAAAACTTTTGATCGTGTTTTCTGTTCTTATCGTAACAAATACTATAAACAAAATCAGATAGAATTTCTTTCTTTATTCTATAAATACTTGTCATTTACATTTTGTTTTATAATTATTACTTATATAATAACTTCATACAGCATAGTATTGTTTAATTTTAACATAATACAGCATGGTATTGTTTAATTTGAACATAATACAGCATGGTATTGTTTAATTTGAACATAATACAGCAATTTATTGTTTAATTTGAACATAATATATCATGGTATTGTTTAAATTGAACATAATACAGCATAATATTGTTTAATTTGAACATAATACAGCATGTTATTGTTTAATTTGAACATAATACAGCATTGTATTGTTTAATTGGAACATAATACAACGTGATATTGTTTAATTTTAGCATAATACAGCATGGTATTGTTTAATTTGAACATAATACAGTATGGTATTGTTTAATTTTAAACAAGTTATCTTTCGATAACGCTTACATTTGACACTTTAAATTTGAATTCACCTTAATATATTATTAATCAAATACAGTATGTTAGAAATAATTTAATTATTTAGTGTAGTCACTTTATTGGTATATTTTTAAAAAGAATTATAAATAATAATTTTTTGAAAAAGCTTTAATAATACCATTCTTGATATTTTAGTAAAATCAAGTAGCAATGTACCAAAATGAGTTCCTAGTTTTGCAATCATTTTGCAATGCTTTCAAAAGCAGCATTGTAACTAGTGAAATATTCACCACATAATAAGAGAATTATACATATCAGAAAATAAGACATTTTACCAACCGCAAGCGTTAAAGATATTTTTAAATAAATGATGATTTAGTTTTCCCAAATCACTGACATTCAAGCATTTTCATTTCAATAACAGCTTCGGGCAACTGCTATTGCTCTGACAATTTGACGGAACTAATGAAACACAAACCTCATCATTTCTTTTTATATTTGCTGGTAAAATCGAAACCAATGTCATTGTCGTATTTGAAACAGAATCCAGTATTATCGCTATAATACCCTCCAGTGACTCAATCAGAGGCCAAGTAATGCGATGCCTTCTCTTTCATTAAAATTGGAGAAAATTCGACTTGGGCGTTGTCTTTCGTTATAGCACCAAATAAAATGGCCAAAGAAAATTATCGCAGGAAAATGTGGTCACTGATTACTTGAATTTTCATGTGCGTGCTCAAAGGAAGGAACGCAATTGAAATGACATTAAAACATTACTTTCAGCACTGGCATGTTATTCGTGACGTGCCGTTGCCCTTTGGCGCTCTGTAGGTGAAAACGTAGCTCTGTATGTTTGACTAATGAGTTTTTTATTAGCATTTTAGCAGCCTGTTCAGTTACCCGTTCCATAACTTCCCAAATTGAAATGGGCACGTAATTTTTTAAGCACGCGATGACTTTTACTTTATAAAATATTATTGCTGATTATTATATTTTCACCAAGTTTTCATATAAAACTTTCGTTAAATAATAAAAAAAGAAAACCATGCTTTCCTTTATGTGAAGTAGTTAATGCAATGAATTGCTCTCTCTATTTCAATCAAATGCTCCTGTTTTTAAATACAAATATTTCTCCTTGAAAACCCTAAATTATTGGTAAGTAATAAGAAATTAAAAAAAAATATGAATTCTGTTTGGTCCTGATTAAAATTTAATTTATTCAAATTTGAACCTTATTTTGAAGCTAAAGGGGACTATTTTGAGACATCAATATCGCTTGGAAATGTGAAACGAAATTTAAAGGATAATCACTAAATGAAGCCAGTTGAACTATGTTTGACTTGCGTTAAGTATGTGAACCTAAAGGAATATAATATCCTTTAGGTTCACATACTTAACGAATAGGTGGAAGTCAAGTATTTGCGATATTATCTTAGGACACTATAACTCATTTACAATAGTTTATAAAATAGTGATTTTTATTGCAAAGGAAAAAAAATATTTATTTATTAATTCATACATTTTCGAACCTTTTTTCTAGAAAACTTTTTGGTTATTGTTAAGTAATGACAAGTGAAGAATTAGTTAACCTGAATTATTTTGGTGACTGATTAAAATTTAATTTATTTAGATTTGAACCTTGTTTTGAAGTTAAAGGGGACTATTTTGGAGACAGCATTATTTCTTAGAAATGTGAAAGGAAGTTTGATGGATAACCACTTA
>JAOUZG010036900.1:1226295-1245112 GCA_026289955.1 Argiope argentata | reverse complement strand
AGATATAGATATAGATATAGATATAGATATAGATATAGATATAGATATAGATATAGATATATAGATATAGATATATAGATATAAATATAGATATCTTGTATATATCTTGTTCAAATTTTCAATCGTTAATAAAATACTTTATAATCAACCACCCAAGTTCAAATACATATTTTAAACTTGTAAACGATAACGATGTTTACAGATTTCTTCAAATATCTATTCATTAGTTAAATTTAACTAATTTTTAACACTTTAAATAGAGTTCTAAGAGTTCATAATTAAAAATTGAAATCAACATGCATTAGCTCAATGTGTAAAATGCCAGGATTTCATAATTTTTCAAGTCAAGGTGAAAAATAAGTTCAATTCTTTTAAAAAATCAAAAAAAATTGATAAATCATTTACATTAATTGTAATTACTTAATAAAAAGTAACTAAAATAAAATTTTCTTTTTTAATAGTAATTGACTCAAATAATTTGTTTTTATACTACTTGTTTCCAATTTAGATAAGAAAGCATACTTCTCTATGCTAGAGTGTCTGGGCATGATAACATTTCCCCCATTTTACTTCAAAATAAGATACATCAACATGTTAATTTATACAATCGTGAAAAACACAGTATGCTTCGTTTTTTAAAAAAATCTATGGTGTATTATAAAATATGCTATAATATTCAGCTCAAGGGAAATTAAAAATATAGAGACTTTTACTATTTGTTGAAGTAGATGATAATATTCCTCTAACGTCTGGAGTGTGACAGAGTGATCTCTCCAATTGAGACTTATGGATTGTCAGATTATTCCCATGACATTTAAGGTAGCATGTTACATTCTCGGTGCCGAGGAGATTATTAACACGCACTAGAGCCGTTATCACCTAACATGCCACTAAGATATAGTCCTGTCAGGATCATCTGTGGCGGTTCGATCAAGTTACAGAAAGAATCTGGGACATGAGAAATCGATTTGTCGTGCACTTATGTTCTCAGCCTGTCAGGCCCGCAAATGAATTTCCTCTCATAGGAAATACGAGATTTTATTTCCTCTGTCTGGGAGAATTCGGAAAATGAATAATGGCTAGCAGATTACGCTGCGCGAAAAGTCTCATTATTTCAGAATTAGAATTATGGATACTGTAAATAAAGCACTTGAAAGGAAAACTTTTATGAAATATTTTCCATTTTAATAATAAGTGGTGATTTTTAGTAAAGGGCTATAGTAATCATCAATGGAATATTTTTTTGTGAGAAATGATAGATGTTTCAATGGTTTTGTTTTTATTTTCTTTTGAGCTCTTTTTGATTGATTTAATAAAAAATTTCTGCCTTAAAAATAATGCATTTAACAAATGAAATCATATTTCTTTTAATTCCAGCTATACCATATAAAATTAAACAAAAGACATCTGTATTGTTAAATGAAGTATCCAATAGATTTTTGTAATTACAAATGTTTACAGTTAACTTAAAATCAAGAAGAATATCCAATTATTTAGTTTATTGGATATGGACAACTTAAAGGAATTTTACATAATAATGTATATAGTAAATCATACAATCAAATACAAGCTACATGTATATATTCGATTTTTTCAAAACACTTCAATAGGTAGATTGTTCTATCAAATAATGTAAAAACAGTCTAGAATTATCAAAATAACCATGTAAATATTTTCAGTTACTATAAATAGCCACTAAAAAGAATTTTCAAAGTTTAAATGGTATTTTTAATTAAAAATAATCCAAATCTAAATATCTTCCATCTGCTCTTATAATCATTATTAATGCACAGAAATTACTCTTATTCCTCTTTATAATTAAAAATAAATAAAGAGTGATATTTTTATTTACATATACTAGGCATTTTTATATTTAAATATTTTTCGAATTATTTTTAAGCATGTTTAATAACTTATAATTGCTTAAGTAATTAAGTTTATATACATTTCATTTCAAAGATATCAAATGCATGTCTCGTATAAAAACAATTGTGTTTCCAATTTAAAAAAAAATTCAAATCAATTGAAAGATGATTCCTAATTCGAAAATATAATCATGCAATGATGTTTCAAATCTTCTTTATTTTTTTCAAGATGTTTTCATTCAAAAGTTTTTTATTGAATACTATTTGATGACTTTTGAAATTTGTTCATTGCTTTTGATAAGAAAAAACATTATCTCGCTATATAAACTTTATATATATATATTTGTAAACCTCCTTTTCAACGAGTTGGATATTTTGTTCTGCTATCAAGGAGTTTCTTTAATTCGAAAATAAAATTATTTGTTAAATAAGTTTATGAGATATTATATATCTGTTTAAAATAAATCATTCTAGAAATATTGCTATGCAAGCAGTGACTGAGATACCAGTAATTTGATGCGAGGTATTACGTAGACAAATATTATAAATAAGACATTCATAATAACAAGATTATATACATTTCGGAATTCCAAATCCCAACTGAGTATTATATCAGTACATTTGGAAGAATTATGAATAATTTCTCATATATAAACATTTTTTTTACCCTTATTGGTATGTCCTAGTTGATAAGCCGCAAAAATCATAGGAGGAGATACCACCGAAAAAGTAATTAATCTTCTCCGTTTTAAATAGCAACCCAGCAATATTGGATGTCATTCTCAGAACTGTGACAAACGTATCTATGTTACTTATCTGAACAAGCATTTTTTCAATAAATAAAGCAGCATAATTTTTTCTTCAAAGATAAAAACCTTATGTTGTGTAACAAACAACATATAAAAATAAATTCAATTATATTCATTTACTTTCTTTTTTCAATCGCAATTTAGCAATTTTATAAATCACAATTTGTTCACTGAATTTAAAAATAGCTTTATAATTTAAGAAAAGTGAAAAATTATCTTATAATAAGTAACAAAGCATATAATTTAATAGAAACGATTACTTATTTGTTATTTTTATTATCGGATATAAATAATAGGAACATATGAATAATAAATATTTCAAATACAAATAATAAATATTGCGTATACAAATAATAAATCTTGCATAGCAAATATGAATAATAAATACTACATGGGGTCAGATATAAATAATAAATATCACATATAAATTATTCTTTGTATATTAAAAAAAATTCAAACAGATTTCTAAATATTGATTTTTTATAAATAATAGCCTTTACTACTGCATATTATATTGTTTTTGTTGAAATAACATAATTATTTTTTAAAAATTGTCGTGATTTATTATCATGTCAGAACATGGTGTTATTTTTGGGATGAGGCGTTTTGCGTCAACAAAAATCTGTCGGCAAAAAATAATTAAAAAATATTATATGAAGGAGCATCTCAAAAAATTAACTTTTAATAGTGCGTTGCCATTAGAATTGCAAAAGTTCTGATTAAAAAAATAAGTTAATGACTACAACAAATAAAACCTAGAAAAATGTCATTTTGAGAACTTTATTACATGACATGAAATAAATAGGAAATGTGATATTTTTTTAAACAATAAATACGAGTAAAAGTTTTTTTTTTGTAATCGTTTGCAATACTAAAGTGACCCATTCAACAAAACAATGAAAATGAATTTAAACTATAATTTAATTTGAACGAACACATGGTGCTTGGCGGTTCAAGAAATTATGTTCTGACATGATACATTGAAATATGCATAGCAGATTTCATTTTAATCTTTATTATTCTTTTTCATTTCTTTAAAGCAATCAACCAGTACTACGAAACTCAAGTATACGACGTCTTCGTTACAAAAGGCAACACAGCTGTTCTCAAATGCCACATCCCGAGCTTCGTGAAAGAGTATGTGTCTGTGATGGCATGGATGAGAGATGATGGAAGCATTATACATGCTGAGAGTGCGGCAGGTAAGCCTAAAAATAATTAAATTTTCATAATTCCATTGAGTTATCAATAAAACAAATAAAGAATTTAAATTTGAGGATAATTTAAAAAAGGTTGAAAAATTCAAAACTTTGAGCCAGTGGTTGTATTAACATAAAAACAAATATAAACCTAATGGTGTCGTCATCAGCATTATATACAATAAATAACAGCATCGCTTTAGTAGTATAATACTTAAAGCATTACAGGATTTGCTGATGATTCAATGCTATATTAGCTAAATTGATCAAGACAGCACTTTTACTACAGATAATTCTGAGAGCTGTTAGATTTGTTGATGATTCAGAGAAGAACAATTCTGTTGATGATTCAGAACAAAATCAGTTCTGTTGATGATTCAGACATTATTTAATTAGCAGGTAATTCAGAGAGGTATCAGCTTTGTTAATAATTCAGAGCAATATCAGTTCTGTTGATGATTCAGAACAAGATAAGTACTGTTGATGATTCAGGCATTATTTAATTAACAGGTAATTCAGAGCGGTATCAGCTATCTTAATAATTCAGAGCAAGATCAGTTCTGTTGATGATTCAGAACAAGATAAGTACTGTTGGTGATTCAGGCATTATTTAATTAACAGGTAATTCAGAGCGGTATCAGCTTTGTTAATAATTCAGAGCAAGATCAGTTCTGTTGATGATTCAGAACAAGATCAGTTCTGTTGATGATTCAGACATTATTTAATTAACAGATAATTCAGAGCGGTATCAGCTATCTTAATAATTCAGAGCAAGATCAGTTCTGTTGATGATTCAGAGCAAGATAAGTTCTGTTTATGATTCGGGCTGTATTTATTTAGTAGATAATTCAGAGCTGTATCAGTTTTGCTAATAATTCAGAGCAAGATCAGTTCTGTTGAGGATTCAGGCATTATTTATTTAGAAAATAATTCAAAGCGGTATCAAATTTGTTAATAATTCAAATCAAGATCAGCTCTGTTGATAATTCAAGTATTACTTGAGATGTAAATAATCCAGAGTAATGTCACCTTTATTGATGATTCAGAGTAAGAACATTTAGATTTGTGATTCAGGGCAAGTCAGTTATACTTGTGATTTAGATCATTCAGAGTGGTATCAGCTTCCTTGATGATAAAGATTAAACAAATATTTATTTAAAGATCCACTAATCTATGCGATTGATAAATGTGATGGTTTTATTTCCTTGTCATTAGAAAGAATAGTTGTTCAACCTGAAATAAAATCAAAATATTTTGCTGGATATTTAATTGTTTTAAAACACTTAGAGACGTTCCAGATTCAGTCCTTATGTGACACTCTGATTTATTTTATTGCTCAAGAATTGATTGTGGTCTATATTTTATATAATAGATATTAAAATGGTTTGTTTTTATTCTAAAGATAACAAAACAGGGTTTTTCCTCAAATTTATTTTCCAACAAATTGAACTCATTTTCACCTTTTAAAAGTTATTCCGAATCTGAACAGCATCAAAATGTTCTTATGAATTTATTTAACAATGGTGTGTTATATGATGAACTCATTTGATTTTAATCGTATTTTAAAGAAAACTTATCATTATCTGAAAGTTGAATCTTTCTTTATTTTTATCCAAATCTTATAAATGTTGGGATTTTCGTAACATTAATTTTCTGGTTATCAATGATCTATTTTTCTATTTTCAGTTTCATTCATTCTTTTTGCGTGAAAAATAGTGCATACGGCTCAATTTCTTATATTCAAATTTTTTCCGTTTTCTTAGATTGAAACATTTGAAGAAGCAAAAAAGATTTAAGCACCTATTTTGAATACTTGAAGCCACTAAACCATAAAAATAATAAACAGCACTTCTAACATTTAATGGCATACAATTTATTACATTAATGTATTCATTTTTATATTATCAATATATTTTTTATTCAATTCTGATTATATTCAAAAAATCAATCATAAAGTCTTATATAAAGCAGTGATAATTCAATCACATTTAACTCTTAAGTCAGAAATAAGTAAATGTTTGAAATACTTATTTAAAATAGGAATTTTTGAAAAGATAGAAAAAATAACAATAATCTTTTATCCTGTCTCAAATAAATCAAAAATATCTTAGATTATTTAATTATCTAATATTTGAGTTATATAATATTAAAATATCTAATATTTTCAGAAATTATCGCATAAAAATGAAATTTCTTTAGTTTGTAATAAATTTTCTAAAGGTATTTTTCAATAGACATCTCTGAGTTCCAATTGTTCAACTACTTCTGTAGCAGAAGATACAATCCAACTCAGTTTGCAAAAAGTATACAAACCTTCATTAACTTCCAACAACATCAGCAGGTTAAAACCAAATTATAAATTATAATTTATATCAATTGAAAAAGTTTTCCATGTTTTTTAATTAGATAAAGTATTTATCATTATTTTATGCTATATTAGTCTTTGCCGGGTTGGATTAGATCAGTCGTTCGCTTTGCCATTCTGAACGTAGGATACTCAAACTGATACAAAACACATCGATGCAACTTACATCCCATGATTTCAGTGTTATATTTTTACAAATTATTGCATAAAATAAAAATTTCCTTAATTTTAAATAAATTAATATTATAATAATATATTCAAGATATCTTCCTGAATTTTAATTGTTCAGTTATCTATCCAGTGAAAACTGGCAATCAAATGTAACTTACAAAAAATGTATCAGCTTTTATTATTTAATTAACTGATGGACCTAAAATTTAATTTTGTATTTTGATTTTTTTTTCAATTGACTAAATTCATCATGATTTTTATCATATCAGAACGTGATGCTGTTTTGGGGATGAGATTTTTGTCGTCAACGAAAATGCGGGGGTAATGAATTTAAATTTTATTATCTGTACGAGTATATCAAAAAGTCAGCTTTCAATAACGTATTGCCATTGCATTTACATAAGCTCTTATTTAAAAAAAACAATTAATTACTACAGCAAATAAAACGTAGAAAAAAGTTTATTTTGAGAGCGTCATTTAATGAAACGAAATAAATAGAAAATGTGATATTTTTCTTAAACAATAAATGCGAGGCAAAGTTTTTTTATCGTCTGTAATACTAAAGTTGCTAATTCAATGAAATAATTAAAATAAATCAAAATTTAATTTTATTGGCACAAGCACGGGGTGCTTCAATGAGGGTTCAATGGAATGAGGTTTTTGGCGTCATCAAAAATGCGTAGGCGAGGAATTCAAATTTTAAATTTTAACTTTCTCAAAAATTGACTTTAGAAGACTCAAAAATGTTGGTAAAGGGCTGCAATTTCGAAATAAATATCTTTTTTATCTCGATTTTGCCACTTTTTGTTGAAATGATTTTTTCAGTTTTTTTTTTTAACTTTATGAAAGCATCCTTCCAGCAGAAATCTTTTTTAAAAAGTAGTTAAAATTGTTTTATTAATTCATACGTTTGCCAACTCTTCCAATTTTTTGTTGAGATATTTACTTCAAATATTAATGTAAATCTTTTTAAAAATAGATTATATTGTTTAATTAAGTAAAACGTTTTGAATGATTGATCATTCAAAAAATTATTTTCTGACATGATACATTAAAATATGCATAGCATATTTCAATTTTTAGTATTAATTAATTCAAGTATTTATCACTTGTTATCATAATATTTTGTTTGCTTTGTTGTAAAACAATTTTATTTTTTACCAGGTGGTCGATACACTGTTTTTCCGACTGGAGAACTTTACATTAGGATGGCTGACCCCTTGACCGATGGCATGAGAAAATATTATTGTCAAACCAAGCATCGTATCAGTGGTGCCATTAAGCAAAGTAGCTCATCTGGTAGATTGATCATTACTGGTGAGTTTATATTTTTTAGTAAATTCGCTTCGCTTCATAAATCGATTTTTAAAAATTATTGATTAAAAATGACAATATTTTAGATTGAAAAAAAAAGCTTAAAGGCTTTAAAAAGAGTTTCTTATATATTGGTTCTTTTTTTTAGGAATATCGGCACTTCGAGCTGCTAAATTAATACTATGAAATTCATTGATTTGAAATTATCTTTTTTTGTAAGAAGAAAATCTATGAAATTATTGTTACAAACACATAATTCACATATAATTTTCTTTAATTTAGTATCGGACTGAGAAATTTTCATATATTCCAGCATTTCAAGTTTTTTGAAACGATGTTTTATTTTATTTTCTAAGAAAAAAGTACCTAAGGTTTTTTTTTAGGGGAAAGACACTTTTGAGATTTATCACAAAAAAGTACGAAGGAAATAGTAAATAATCCAGTAATTGCATGAAAAATATATTGACATCATAAATAATAGATGGATAGACAGACATAGATAGAGATATAGACTTAACCCCCTCCACACACATATATATACACCCAAAGAGAGAGAGAGAGAGCGGAATAGCATAAACATAGAGATATATAGATAGATATAGATATAACATAGAGATAGATATAGAAATATATAGGTATAATATAGACATTATAGATAAATATAGACAAGTAGATATAGACACATAGATATAGATATTATAGTTAGAGAGAAGTAGATATAGATAGATATAGACATGCAGATATAGACACATAGATATAGATATTATTGATAGATATAGAGAAGTAGATATAGATAGATTTATAGATATGCATATAGATAGATATAGATATATATGTACATATAGAGATATGCATATATGTAGATATAGATATATACATATAGATAGATATAGAAATTTATTTATTTTTGAAACTAATTTTGAAAATAATAAGGGATCGAAGATCAGTGAAAGCTGTAAATATCTTACTATGACTATAAATGCCTCTATGAGAATTTCTAAATCTTTGAATCAGTCACAGTTATTTATTGTCGATCATCACAATAAATAAACAAAAATCTGTCTTCACTCCATCTAGTGATGAGAACTTATTTATATTTATTTTTTATTTTGAAACCATCTTATATTTTTCGATTGGAGATACTTTTCTAGAGCATAAGATTGTTTATTCTCCCATTTAAGAGTCCTTCCTTTCTTGGAAAAAAAAGAACATAAAAAACTAAAATGACACCTATTCACTGTCCTTACGTATGCAGTCAACTGGAATAAGGACAAGCGGATACACTTCCACATTTTTCTTTTCCGATTTGAACTATATGTATACTTACAAAAAGTTCCAAGTAATGGAGAAATGGGACATTTCAGTGAGACGGAAACAAACCATTTCTTAAAATAGACAAAAAGTGGAAAAGTCGTTATATAATAAATCGAAACAGATCATTTAGATCTTTTTTGTTTAATCAAACAGTAGTGTATAATATTTGAAATACATCTTCAAATATTATACACTACTGTTTGATTTATTTAATAATAAACAAAAGAAACTGAAAAAAAATCAGTCTATGGAATTTTTTAAAAGCATTCCCATTGCTACTTTTTCATTAGGTTCTTTTTAAAATGTTCTGTTAGGTTCTTTTAAATGTTTTCCATTAGATGATATTAACAAACAGAGTTTTTTAACTTCTAAAACATTCAATTATTGCAATTTAATAAAAGCTATTTTAATTTTAGTGAATTATATATCTTAAAACTTTAGAAACAAATTATTTTAATATTAAGTATATTTTTATTGAATATGCTGAAATTATAAATTGTTTTTCATCCTGCATCCATTCATCATTCTTAAATACATTTAAAAACTTAAAGGGAATTCGAACCTCTAATTTAAAAACAAAACATTTTGCAAAAATATTTTTAACTGGATTCGTCTGTTTCGTCTTTATCTTGAATGATAGTGTAACAAACTTCATATAACTCAAAGTACAAAACTAAATATGAACCCCAAAACATTATAATTTATAAAAAAAATTAAGGAAATTGAAGTTCAGGACAAAACATAAGAGCACAAAAATATCTCGGTACCAAATTTTATATTTTATATTTTAAAAGTATAAAGTATAGCAATGATACAAAAAAATGTATTTAGTACCTTCGCAAGACATGTATCTATAAATTCCGTATCTGAAATGATCAATTGAAGGAATTTTTGGAAAAACCTTTTAAAAATTAACTAAAATGAGAGACTATTTGTACAAATTGAAATCAGACTATTTGTACAAACTGATATTAGATACTATTTGTACAAACTGATATTACAGACTATTTGTACAAACTGATATTACAGACTATTTGTACTAACTGATATTAGATATTATTTGTACAAACTGATATTACAGACTATTTGTACAAGTTGAAATTAGATACTATTTGTATAGTAATAAAATTAGGGAGTTCAATTTTGAAATGATCTAAGAGTAATATCTGGACAATAACAATAGTATTACAAGTTATTGGTGAGAAACGTAACATTAATATTATTTATTAATTTAAAATGTTATTGCAATTTTGAGAAAAAAATTTTACGCAAGTATATACTATCCAAGAGATAACTTTGTACTGTATTTGGTAAATGTTGCATAACTCGGCTCGGTAGAGCAACTTATGAGCTATTTTTATCATGCATGTCTCATACAAGTTTATGAGCTTCATCATACTAAATAATAATGAATTGAAGTAACTGATATTTGAAAAATATCAAAGAACTTATGAACTAGATTTTGAAAGCAAAAAAATGTGTAACTTGTTTATTAAAGATATTTTTTGAAAAAATAATTAAAATACTGCCCCTTTTGATAACATTAGAGCCTATTTAATTCACTACTAGCTCTTTTTATATAAAAATATGAATAATGCAGTCTCTATCAGAAGAGGAACTTTTGTTCAGTGAAGAGCCTTTTCAATATAATAATTTATTTTTAATGATCAACATTTTATTAAAAACATCTCAGAAACACTAAATTAAATTTTACGTTTAATTAAACATTTTAAAAATACTATGCAACATTAGTTCTTTCAATGAAAAGTCACTTCAAAAGCAATGAAAATTTACCGCAATTAGTCTCGTTTATTAAAAACGAACATTATGCAAAGAAAAAAAAATGTTGCCAAAATAAAATCTGAAAAGAAGAGTAATGTTTGAAAAAACCCAATATTAATATTTTGCGATTATTTTTTCATCTTTCTTTAATTAACGTGAAAAACTACTTTCTAATTCATTCATTTGAGAGTTTTTTTTTCCTTTTTAAAAATATTTCATTATTCTTATTTTTTTCATTTCATCTGGCATTTAATAAATTATTGACTTTCCCTTTCAAAGCGTGGAATATTCGGCAACAAAGGCCTCGTTAAAGTAATTTAAAACCATGTTCAACTCTCTGAATTTTAAAGAAAGGCATTTACGAAGTCGAAAGAGGCGTATCATGGAAAAGTATTCAAAATATACTGGCAGTAATTTATTTAAATTAATGACTTACAAAAGCCTTAATGTTTTGCTTTTCAAAACTCTCAGATATATTATCTTCTCCTATCGCTCAATATTCTATTGTTTCGTAAATAAATAAAGATTCATCTTGTAAAACAAAACAAGCACCGTCACAATGAATTTTCATTTTCTGACATTTTCTTATAATTATATGTATTCCCAAATTTCAGAAGGGATTATCAAAGGTTTAGTGAAAAGCTTTCATCAGTTCGCTTTTCCATTTTTAAAATCCGTTTATTCGAATCCCCGGTCTTTCTTCTGAAAAGACTAAATTAAAATCAGTCGGTACTAAAAGCTCTTATCCAAATGGAATTATTTAATAAATGAATAATACAAAAATTGAAGTCAGAGATTTAATCTTAGCTTATTCCATCATTTAATCTATTCCTTTTTCACTATCTCCATTCCAGTTTATTCTTTTTAAGTTACAGAGTTTTGCGATTTCTTGAAGGATGAATAGAACGTTGAAAGATATTAAAGAAGAATTATTTTAGACCGTTTTCAATTTTTATAATGATTAATATTTCTATACTAAGCACTAATTTAAATAAGAATAATTATGTACCAAATAATTTTGAAATGTTTCCAAAAGTAATAACTAATATGATCTTATAAAACAAATGATATACATTCGAAACAAAAAAAAGGGAAGGCGATGGTAAATTCCATTTAGGGTATGTTTAAGAAAAAAAGAATTTATATATTTCGCTAGTTTCCGATTTCAAGAAAATGGAATATATATAATTAAAGTAAATAGAAGATAACTAATGACATCTGCTCAACAAGATGATGCTTGTGTGTGATAAATAATTAATGAAATAAAATTGATACATCACAATTTTATAACCTACAAGAAAGCATAAAAATAATTATTTTAACTCTATCAAACTTATATAAGTTTCCTTATAAATTGTGATTGTAAATTCACAATATGCTTTTTTGTCTTGTGTATATGGAATTACAATCAATTCTAAACTAACTTTATGATGAAATCCACAATTTACATGGCGCCATTTTTCGATAAAAAATGCTTTTAATAGATTTCAAAATCTATACCGTCTAGAAAAACAAACAGATAGTTAATAAAGTGAGTTAATATTTCATAGTCATTTAATTTTGAGCTTCATTAAATGTACCAGTCTCTAGTTTATTGGAAAGTTAATTTAAAATTGATTGTGAATTTTGCATTACACAGTCTAACAAGCAGAACAGAAAGTGGATTAAGAAAAACGTATTAAATGTTGAACTCAGGCAGGAAACAATTAAAATTAAAGGTTGATAATCATTTTCAAATTCCTTTGTTTAAAATAAATGAAGACTACTATGGCACGGAGGTAAATTTTTTACTTCAAAATCCAAGGACTGTTGGCTCAAAACCAAATAACCTTCGATGAACTTCCTTCTAAGCGGATTCAGTTCACAATGAATTTGTCTAAACTAAATACCAAAAATAGGTGTGAAAATTAAGAAAGGTAATAACCCAACAATATGGTCTTTTTTGTCTCATCATCATTCAAAATTATTGGATTTGTCTTAATGTAACTGTAATATTTTTCAAAATGTGGCATAAAAATAACTAATCGAAGCTTGGATTCTTTAGCTATTGTTCCAAAGATTTTTTGATGAAGAGACAGCGTTTATTGTTTTCATTTGTAACAATTCAAATTTAACTCACTCATTTTCCAAGAGATGGCGCTATAATGGACTTGTAACCTAGGAAAGTAAACGACATTCGGAAGGAGAGAGAGGATAATAAAGTCTGACGGTTTGACAGGATGCGTTGAGGTTTTCTTGTGTCACTTTTACTCCAACCCCGAAGGGGCGCTTAAAATTTCATTATAATATCGATGTAAAATAAGTTGTTATTTTTAAAACCAGAAACCCCGAGCTGTTATTTCGCTACGTGGTAATACCGAGCAAAAGGTAAGTATTCCATCAGCAAGCTTATCCATGGCAAGAGTCATAAAAGACACCAACAACAATAATAAACTCATTAATTTTGCTTGTATATTAGGAAACAAAATCCATAAAATTCCTTTTTAAAATTTTTGTTTTAAGGAAGACATTAATAAAAAAATTAACATTTAATTTAAATTAATCATATTTTTCAGCATCTAAACATAGCTGTGGAATGTTAAGAAAAAATTTATTCAAAGATGTCTAATATAAATACAAAACATATATCCAATCTAGCCTAATAAAATCCTTCATTCAGAGAGCTTGGATAAAAATTATATAAAATTATAAATAATTGTGCATTTTGTTTTATTATGAATTATAAACTAAGAACAATCAATTTTCTTTCTTTTCTTTTTGTGATGAGCAATAAAAGAAAAAAATTAGCATTTAAAGTAAATTAATCGTATCTCTCTGCATCTAATAATAGTAGAGAAATTTTAAGAAGGATTTATGAAGGAGCATCCAAAAATTAAATATAAATACAAAATATCTATTATTCAGTAATTTCAGGGAAATACAATATTTGTAGAATTCGGTTTGAGACTTTATAAACTATTAAACATTTTATTTTAGTTGTACATTATAAATTAAAATCAATAAAATTCCATTTTTTTCCTTTTTAAAAATGACATTATAAAGAAACTAACAGTTAAAGTAAATTAATCCCATTTCTCTACATCTAATCATAATTTAGAAACTTTAATATACTTTAACCAAGAATGTCTAAAATAAATACAAATACAAAATATATAATCAGGTATTCCCATGAAATCCAACATTTAGAGAAGCCAGTTTAACACTTTATAAAGTATTATATATATTATTTTAGTTGTACATAATAAATTAAAATCCATAAAATTTATTTTCTTTATTTTTTGAAAAGGACATTAAAAATAAAATAACTTTAATCAAGAAGGTTTCAGAATAAATATAAATACTAAAGATCTAATCAGCTATTCTAATGAAATCCCCCAATTAGAGTACTTTAACACTTTATAAACTAATATACATTCTTTAGCTATACATTATAAATTAATTCTAATAAATTTCCTTTTTAAAAATTGCATTAAAAACAAATTTAAAATAAATTAATCATATTTCTCTGCATCTAATCATAGTTGTTAAATTTTAAGAATTTCTTATCTAATGGTTCTAAGAATAAATATAAATACAAAACACATATCCAGATAGTCCAATCAAATCCAAAACTTTGAGAACTGAGTTTAATATTATAAATTATTAAAATATATTAACACTTTCTAATATTATAAGTTATTAAACACTATTAAACTATTAAACATTATTAAACACTTTATAATATTATAAATTATTTAAAATATTATTTTTGTTTGTATTATAAACTAAAACCAATAAAGAAATGTTAGATTACCTTTCCTTCCTTTTACATTATAAATCTAACATTTCTGCAATTTAAATGCAACATGAGCTTACACAAATTTTCTAGAAAGAAATTAAAGTTTTAAAAACATAACAATTATGTCAGCAGCCTTTCCCTCTTTCCTAATTCCTAAATTCTAAGACAATATTTTTCTTCAAATCATACCCCTCTTAAATATTTAAAACAACGTCCTTAAACGTTCCTCTAAGCACAATGCTGCCTTTTAACAGATGCTCTTATTAAATTATTCACCACCGTCGTTTTGCAACTTAGCCTTTGAAACTGTTTCCAACTTTTCTACGACTTCATTTCGCAAACAGTTGCGATGAAATGGCCTCTGATCAATGAATCCAGCTTCACTTTCATGACGTCCGGGCCTCTTTTGCCCCCCTCATATTTACTTCTGACCCTGGAGCAGTGCTTTTCCATCTCGCCCGTTGCATCGGACTTCAATTAGACGTGATTGGAAGGGTTCTCGAACGTCAGGGAAAGTCAATACCGCTTCAGAAATTACATTCAATGTCAATCGCTTGACAACACGAGAGTCGGAGACGCACTCAGAAAATAAGTGGTGCAAGGTTTAAGAGTAATCTACATGGAACATTCGAACATTTAAATGTTCTACAATTTTAAGGACTGTTTTTTTTTGTTCATATTCAGCAATCGTAATGAGGGGAAAAATAAAATTTATAGTATTTTCCTTATTTTTATATACAGCAATAGATAGTTATAGGTTACAGTCAGTTATTACATAAATATAAGGTTGTTTTTTTATTTGAATTTAGCAAATATAATAAAGGAAAACACGTTTAGGAACAACACGAGAGTCGGAGACGCACTCAGAAAATAAGTGGTGCAAAGTTTAAGAGTAATCAACAAAGAACATTCGATCATTTAAATGTTTTACAATTTTTAGGGATGTTTTTAATCGTAATGAGGGGAAAAAATAAATTTACAGCATTTTTTTTTATTTTTATATACATAGATAGATAGTATTAGGTATATTACCATCAATCAATGAGTTATTAATATAAGGATTTTTTATTTATATTTAGCAATTACAATGAGGGGAAAACACGAGCAGGAAAAACACGAAGAATCGGAGACGCACTCAGAGAATAAGTGGGGCAGGATTTAACAATAATCTTCATAGAACATTCAAACGTTTAAATTTTTTACAATTTTTAGAATTTTTTTGTTTATATTTAGCAACTGTAATGAGGGAAAAAATAAAAATTTACAGCACTTTCTTTTTTATATAGAGAGATAGCTAGTTATGGGTATATTATAGTCAGTTATTACATAAATATAGGAATATTTTTTATTTATACTTAGCAAATATAACGAAGGAACAACACGAGAGTCGGAGACGCACTCAGAAAATAAGTGGTGTAAGGTTTAAGAATAATCTAAATAGAAACTCCGATTATTTAAACGTTTTTCAATTTTTAGGGATATTTTTTGCTTCTATTTAACAATTGTAATGAGGGAAAAAAATAAAATGTAAAGCATGTTCATGATTTTTATATAGAGAGACAGATAGTTATAGTTATATTACCGTCAGTCAATGAGTTAGTAATATAAGGATGTTTTTTATTTATATTTATCAAATATACTGAAGGAAAAACATGAACAGGAACAACACGAGAGTCGGAGATGCACTCAGAAAATAAGTGGTGCGAAGTTAAAGAGTAATCAACAAAGAACATTTGAACATTTAAATTTTCTACAAATTTTAGGGATGGTTTTTGTTTATATTTAGTAATCCTAATGAGGGAAAAAATAAGATTTACAGCTTGTTAATTTTTTTTATATAGAGAGATAGATAGTTGAAGGTATATTACATACAACTACAGTCAATGAGTTATCAACATAAGGATGTTTTTTTAAATTTATATTTAGCAAATACAATGAAGGGAAAACACGAAGAATCGGAGACACACTCAGAAAATAAGTGGTGAAAAGTTTAAGAGTAATTAACAAAGAACATTTAAATATTCTACATTTTTAGGGATACTTTTTGTTTATATTTAGCAATCGTAATGAGGGGAAAAATAAAATTTACAGCATTTTATTTTTATATAGAGAGATAGACAGTTATAGGTATATTACAGTAAGTTATTACATAAATATAAGGAGATTTTTTTATTTATATTTAGCAAATATAAATAAAACTTATTGCATGTGGTTTCTTTATAAATATGCATTGATAAATATAGATATAAATTTATAAAAGTCAAATAAACAATCCTCAACCGGCACCCTGGCTCCGAGGTAGCACGTCTTCCTCGTGATCTGGGCGTCCCGGGTTCGAGTCTTGGTTAGGACATGGTTGTTCTTCTGGGTTCTATCTGAAAGGTGTGAGAAGGCCCCCCCTCGTAAATAGGGGCTGAGCAAGCGAATGTGATAAGTGTATGTCATCTTCATCAGCTATTACCAGCAATTCCTAGAAACCAGACTTCTGTCCTCGGGTGCTCACTCAGGTGCACAGAAGCCATTGCACCTTGTAAAAAACAGACACGTGATCATCGTCATCTTATCGCAGAATTATAATCGCCCTGATCCTGTAAACTTTACTTCGACAAAAGGATAACAGAAACAATTACAAAAGAAAACTTATTGCTTCAAAATTTCGAAAGTAGTCTCTAATTTAACCACTATAAAAATAATCTTGTTTACATTTTGTATAGTTATTTTCTTATTACATTTGATGTTTATATATGCCTGTTTGGACATGTGTTTCAAAATTATGTGTTCTGGCTTTCTGTCGTTACTCATTTTCATTAAAAAATTATTTGTTCGAGACTTACTTTTGTCCATTACTTTCTCATACATGAACTACATAAAAATAATGAATGGCAATTTTCGAAATATTCTGACTCGAAATTTTATCCATGTTTTAAGCCTTCTTGAGTACAAAATCATGTTTATATCATTATATTTGTCTGTGAACACGATTGCTGAAAAATGTTTTGAGAAAAACGTGTGGAATTTGGTACATGTAGATTTATATACATTTTTAATGAAATCCAATCGAAGAAATTTGTCTCTTTAATTTTTTGTATATAAATTATCACTATCAATCTATACAGAAGAGAACTATATGAATAAAACTTGGTATCCATATTTAATGTCTAAATTATACAAATGTATCATACTTCATACCGAATTCATGAAATCACTCTAACAGTTATGACTCCAAAATCCAATATTTTATTCAAAATGTATTTTATCTGTAAGAAAAGTTGAAAGGGATTTTGTTATTACAGTTGCGGTTCCGTGTCAAGATTAAACTTTAATCATTGGGAAAAGAGGCTTCCAAAATCCACACTCGGCTTTCTAGCATTTGTAACCTAAAGAAATTAATCTCGAAATGAAGATCACAATTTCGGGCGTTACAAAATATTTTCTATCCGCTGTTCGCCAATGGCGTACAATGAATAATACACAAATACATATATAAGAAAATATGCGAGAAATTTTTGAGATGACTTTTCTTTGTTTCATTAAAAAATAGCTTAAACAATGAGTGGTGATGATGATGTGTCCACTTTACAACGGAAGGAGGGTTGCTAACTTTAGAAGGTATCGACCCCTGAGCACCCGAGGGCAGAAGTCTAACTTAAAGCTCATATAAAGATGACACACACTTATCACATTCGCTATCACAACCCCATTTTACAAGGGTGGGGGCACATTCTTATGTTCTACCTTACATATAGAACACAAGAACAACCATGCCCTAACTGGAACTCAAACTCGGGGCGCCTGATTACGAGAAATACGCTCTACCTCTATGCCAGGACTTTGGCTGGGCAATGGGTAAACCCTATAATTGGGAACGACTTATAGGAGCTCTGCTACAAACAATAATTCAACAAATTGTGAAAGAGTAAATTTCAGACGTTATACTCTATATTATAAAGTTTTATACTTTTTGGTGTCATATTTTGTTTAAAAAATTTCAGGTTTTAGAAAATAAAACGTTTAAAAAAATTAAAAAATAAAATGTTTCATGTTTTGTTTAATCCTATCTAATCAAACTGAATTGATTAGATTAGATTTTTAAGGCGCAAGAGCCGATGTTGACCCTGCTGGGCCATGGTCTTATATCTGTAAAATATTAACATTTCAGTCAATTATCAAAAGTATTGTCATCACAGTCTAGTATTAAGAATCATCTATAATTTCACTAA
>JAOUZG010036900.1:1213283-1223295 GCA_026289955.1 Argiope argentata | reverse complement strand
ATATAATATCTTAATTTCCATCCTTAAGATAATTTTCAAAAAAAAAACTTTTCTAATATTTTTGATGATTGAAAGTTATTGTAGAAATATATCAGCGAAAAACTGTATCATAACTGCATTTACATCTTTTTTTATTTAATTACTTACCACTTTCTTTTCTTAATTTTTTTCGAATTTTTTATAACTGTCAGTATTATATCTAACATATGACATTTCAATAAATATTAAACGAATCTAATACAAAGATATTCTTCAAAAAATTATTATAATGCACAAACTTTGAAAAATATTTAATACTAGTTGATACACACATCACTATCCGTGTTAAAATGATATTTCTAGTTACTAGTTAAAAATTAACTACATCATTCATCATAGCTAAAACTTTTCTCTTGTATTTCATTAGTTGTGTGTAAAATGTGAAATATTTATGTCCATCAATTATAGCAAAAGTTAAAATTAGAAAATATCAAAATGATAAAAATTGTTTTATTGCAAGCATCATATGTGATAAAATAAAAATAAACAAAATATTATTAATCGGAAGAACCACCACATTAATATTTTTAAAAGAAAATATAATTTCATACTAAATTTTGTGATACGGAGAATCATTTTATCGTTTGCAAATTATTTTGCTTATTTTATAGTCTTCAGACACAAAAAAAAATCCAATTTGTTTCAAAAGATTTTTAAAAACCGCGTGATGTTGATTCTCTCCATAATTTATGAAAGAATCAGAAAAAATTTTGTTAGAAAGTGACAACATAAATATATGATTTAGAAAATGGCAACATAAATAATAGCTTTTTTCAAGTATCGTGAAAGATTTATTAATGTAATATGATAGAATTTTCAACACTGTATTCAATCTTCATAGAATGTTAAAAGATAGTAATAATGTTAAACAATAAAACAATCTTGATGTTAAAAAAGTAATTTTTCACTGTCAATATAGGGTAACGATTTCTCATTTAACCTCTCTCTTTACTATTTTATATTATATTATAAAATTTAAATATTTTAAATAATTTTAAAAAAATAATTCTTAAATTCGTTTACTCAGAAATTAATAATTAAAACTCTTTTAATGTATAAATTTTAGTGTATAATATTAAGTATAATATTCCATATATAATGTCAAAAATTACTATTAAGAATAATATCTTTCCGTTCACATTTAAACTCCGTAAATTATACTTTATCTTTTATTTAAAAAAATGATGTAATGATATTTTGCTAAAGTGTATTTATTTTTAATCTGAATTCGGCTCTAAATCAATTTTAGAATTCAGTTCAACCATAACAAAAATAAAGCAATATTTTGTTAAAACTATACGAAACTGGTAGATATTATTAATTGTCAACATTCTTGTAATATTCACTATCAGAATTTTGAAATTCTTATATTTTTAAGTCAGTAGACTAATGAAAAACATTCCACAAGTCATATGATATGAATTATCTTATTGTGTTACTCATGAGTAAACTCTTTATTCTAAATTAATGGAACTAATTATCGTTGCATTAATGGAAACTAATTATATTATATTATATTATATTACACTATATTATATTATATTATACTATATTATATTATATTATATTAGAACAATAAGTTTAGTATTTAAAAATCAAGGAAGATATTTCAAGTTTCTTAATAATCCATTATACTATATATTGGATGTATCGGTTTATGAATTCATATGTAACTTAAATTCATTCTTAAACTTGAAAATAACTATAAAATATATCAATGAAAGTAATTTTTTCTCTTATTTCTTTATGGGTAATTTTATTAATTAATGACAAATGGTGCCTAAATCAAAAAGAATTATTCATATTATTCAATTAGTTAGTGAGCAAAAATTAATAAGTTAGATGTCGAATTTAAATACTAATTCAGACGTTTGAAGTAAATATACATTATATAACTATTTATAGTGATCACTAAAAGCAAATCAATGTTTGCTGAAAATTATAATTTTATTGTAAATATAATTGATTTTTCAAGCATGTTTGAATTCTAGTAATTAATTTTATGATATTTCCATATCATTCCACCATAATAATGTTTCATTTTAATATAAATATAATTTCATTTTTTTTTCAAAACATGCATTTTATTGAACAAAAAAGAATACAGTTTTGTTATGGAAAATTTGGAGTAGATGGGAACAACTATTCATAATAGTACAAAAGGAATTTTAAAGTATTTATATTTCAAAATTTTTAATCAATATTTTTTAGATTATTTTATAATATCAATTGCAGTTTAGTTTCCTTACAGTAAAAATTTCGCCCTTTCATGCCTTTATATTTTTATTTCAAATCTCTGATTTTTTATAAGTTATTCTTTGCTGATTTCATGTTCATTATTACTCTATCTTCATTCATTGATAATTAATTTGGTTATTTCATTATTTTCTACTGTTTAATGCTAAAATGAAATTACAAATGTGAAAGTCTTTATTTCTATTACTATCTGTATGCCACTCATTATTATGCTCACGGCAAATCTTATTATTTTTAATAACTTTTCACAAATTCTAGAATTGATGACATTGAATTAATGAGGAGAAACAATTTAGTTGAAAATAATCTATTAATTAATAATTAAGTTTATGATATATTAAATTGCATTACTACCATTGAGTAAACAATATTGCACAAGTTATAATTATACCGCAAAATGAAGCAAAAAGTATAGTTCATCAATCTCCATTTTAATAAGCATAAAACAAATGAAATTAAATTACATTTTATTGTAACCTAAAACAAAAATCGTCTATAGATTTCTCAAATATAGTAAATGCCTGTATGCCTTCATGTTTGATAAACTTATTTCTTCAGTATGAATTTTTTTAATCAATGTGTGCATCTACTAAATTTTCGCTAAGGAATGTTTATAGTTGAAATTATACTGAAAATTTTTAAAGTTGTAAACATTCTTGAAAGGCTGCGAAATGTTTGTATCACTATATTTCTCAAAACAATGAGAATGAATTGTTGAACTCGATTCTTGCAAAAGAATTCTGTATGGATTTTTCATCAAATTAATGAGAAGCCAAATGGGAATACGACTCTCAATCTTTGAAAGAAAATAAATCAAAGTACAATCAAAAGTTTCACTGAATCAGTTAGTTATATAAAAAACCTTTTAAAATAGCCAAATGTTAGATCAATGTTAGATAAAGTATTTACAACGAAATCAAATGAAATAACAGACCAGATCTGCCAAAGAGACCAAATCAAAATAAGTTAAACATTACCATCAAAGAAACCAAATTTATGAAAATAAATAAATTAAGTTTTAGTCCAATTAGATTAAAGTGTCCAAATCAAAATATTAGATCAAACGTATGAAAGAGACCAAAATTATCAAATAAACAAAATTCCCAGGATTTTTTTTCAGTTATTAAATTAAATCTACCAGATATGTTTCCTATTTTCCCTTATAAAAATCGTCATAAATTAAAGGGAGAAAAAAGTCAATTTTTTCCACTTTAAAATGCTTTCAATATTAAAGTTTGAATTCCATAGGTCTTATTAATATGAATCTCTTTTGCAGAGCCACACAGCACTTTCCCTCCCCGGGTCATCGACAGGAGAGCCAATCTTATCGTGAAGGAAGGCAGCACGGTCAAGTTACCTTGTGCAGCAGAGGGGTATCCCATCCCTCAGATCCATTGGCTGAAATTGGAGAAGAGCCAAGCGGTGAGACTGTCCAAAAACCAACGTTTCGTAGAATTAGGTGGTACTCTTATCATCAGAAGAGCCGAGCCAGAAGACAGTGGCAAATATATCTGCTACGTTAACAACAGTGTGGCAGACGAGAGGGTGGACACAGAGCTTTTAGTTTCAGGTATGTCTTTTCCAAGCGTTGTATCTCTATAGATTTGAAAAATAAATGAATAAAATCAGTGATGAAATTACTAGCATGGGGTGCATGATAAAAGTTTAGTCTCAGCCCATAATAATCTTTATAACTAATTTTTTTAATTGATTGTATTTTTTAGTAGTTTAATCACATAAATATTATTAATCGATTTTAAAGATAATATAATTTAAAAGAAATAAGGCAATAATTTCATTATAAGAAAAATTTCATTTTTATTTTATATACTTTATTAAGTTCATTGTATATCTTATTTAATTTAAAACTCTTTATTTCAAATTCACATTTCGGAATAAGTATCTAGAGAAGATCCAATCCTAATTTCATTTTATAGGATTTTTTTCCTATAAACTAAACTTAGTTAAGTAAGGTTATTGAAAAGAAAGTAAATCTAATCAGTTTATGGGAAAAAAAGCATGATTGTGTTGTCTTTTTGGTTACCTGCATCATTCTTTTATTGCATGAGAGTCTTGTATATAACATGACAATCCCTAAGGTATTAATGTTGTATGGCCAATCATCTGTTACTTCTAAACAATCCAATATACTTTCCAAAGAATAATATCCTTTATGGGTTCTTTAAGACTGTTATCCAATCGTCTTGCAATCTTTACATCCCAAAGTCTGGATTATAGAGGAATACATTATTATTTTCTTATCACATCATGAATCATACTAAATTAAAATAAATTATATACATTCATTTACAATACATGCCGTCAATCTACATTATGAAAAATTACTGTTATATATGAAATAACTGTTACTGTAATATATAAAATGGTATTACGTTGCGATATCCCTAACGGTATAAATTATTATAAAGACGTTACATTAATATTCATCTCTCTTATTATATTATACCACAAAATTTCGCTTCTTATTTTTCTATAATAGTTATATTTCCCTTCATAGTAAAAATATTTTGACTTATTCACAAACATTAAATATAAAAATTGATCAAACATTGAATAGATCAAAACTCGCTGTTAAGATCTTCGTTAAATGTTAAGTGATGTTATGCTCTTTTCATCGAAATCAGTAACAATTGAAATGGCATTTGTGAATTTACAAAGTTTTGAAAGATAAATCAAAGGCTCCATATTTACTAACCCAATTTCTTGAAATTTGTGCTAAATGAGTTTGAAAGTCAATATCGTTACAAGGTCTTCTCTAAATATAATTTTGTCATTTTTGGAATAGTCAATTTTTGAATTTTAGAAAATATAGTAACAATAATTTTTTCGGTCTTCTTTTTATGATTGATGCTCCAAAATATTCTGATTTGAAGCTTTTCTAAACACGCGAAGCAATTAAAAACCGAAAAATGATTTTTTTAAAAAAAAATTTCAGTTAAAGTAAGCTATTGTGGAAAAACATAATTTTTCACGTTTTTTTCCCAATGATTTCAGAACCAAGCATTTTAGAAAAACGGGGGCATAACATAAATTAAAAAAAACAAATAGAAATATGTAACCTATGTTCTTATATGAGTGATTATTTAATTTGTAGTCTCTGTATAAAGACATTTGCAATTAAGCTTCCGTTTTCATAAACACCACTATATATCATACTAAATATGTTATAAACCATAATATTATATAATATGAATCATATTTCCTTGTATGAGAGTTTCTCATTGAAAGCGGTAACGCTCCATTGGCATCCAGCCAACTTCTGCTTTGGTGTATTTTTTGATGTGTAAAAATAATTAATGTGAGCATGGATAATAATTAATTTTTATTATGTAATATACTCTTAGAAATAAGAAATATTTGTGACCATGCATATATGGAGAAATATATTCTTACCTTTTTTTCTCTTTCTGTATTTAGCACTTTTTTTATTTTATATTTGCAGTTTCTGTTCCGTTTGTAGATTTGTAGAAGACATTATTTGCTTTAATCCAATTTTACTGATTAAATTTAATTTCAGTATTCCTAAAAGCTATATAAGTAAGGGACTTCAAATTTCGTAATTTTATGTACATTTTTTGCAAGATTGTAGCAAAGGTTAATGAGCTGAATTCTATAAACATTTTTTCGGCATTATTTTTTTAAATTTCGTTAAAGTATTTTCCCAGAAATGCGAATTTCAGCGTTTTCGAAATCGAATTTTCCCCTTTATGAGACCGATTAATTCTATTTTATATATTTCTATATTTGTAATATTACAAACAATTTTGCGTTTATTATTCGTTAATTATTCGTTTCAAATTAATTGTAGTAATTTATTTTCCTATGAGTTTTCATGAACATTATAAATAGAAATATAAACATAGATGGCAACTTATAATAGTATAAATTATGTTTTCTGTATTCTCTCCAATGTTCAAATTGTTTAATTAACTGGTTGTAAGAAAAAGATTTAGTATAAAGCATATCGAAAGCATCGTGGGAAACATCTGTATTTGTTGTACAAAGAACAAGTGTCTAATTATCATCATCACAATTCCGATTTATCTCTTTTCCATATTTTTACAGAAAAGTCAGATATGAAGTCTGAATTATTTGCCAGTAACTTATAAAAGCTGATGTATAATGCTCTGAGAGATTTCATTTTTTTCTTAAAATATGATGTATTGTTTGAATTATTTATCTATTCTCCTTTTTAATTTTACAAAGTGCTATTCTGTAATCCAATCATACAATGCAAATTATCTTATTATTATTTTATAATTAACACCAATTTAAACTCTATAGCCTGGTGATAACTTACAAGTTATTTATTTTTTACTATTTCTAAATAAGTTCATTTAATCTTTTTTTATCCAAAGAAGAATTTATTGTAATTGTGAAACAATTTTGGTGAACAATTTTGGTGTTATCTCCAAGATTCCAAAACCAAGTTTTTCATTCATACAGAAGAATAAAATTGCTAACGTAACCAATATTATTTATAGAAACATAATTTTTCTATGGATATTTTTTGTAATTTAATTATCCCCCATTGCATAAATTCTTATAGATGATAATTGTAAATAAAAATTATTAATTATTCTTAAAGTTCTTAACTTTTTCTTTATACCCATGTTTTTTTTCTTTAGAAATTATCAAATCTATGATATTTTAATACTATTGGACCTTGTAGAACTTTAATTTTATATGAATTATTTAAATTTTAACATGGAACCATTCTTAAAACAATTCTTTCACAATTTTAAATTGTAAAGAAAATTTCTCAAAATTACCACTCCCATAAGACTGTCTTTAATTCACAATTTATTAGCTTTCATTTTCTGTTCTTTTATCTGCCTACATCTTAATATCCTACTGCAGAATTTCAGTTCTGGCCACTTCTAAAAATTCATTGTTTAGAATATGTTACCATGACCATAGAAAAAGTAATTAATAGAAAGAATTAAGCAGTTATATCTTAATATTTCTAAAATATATCCTAAGGCTGCCACTATATATTATCGATGTTATCGCAATTATTTTAGCTCTGTTTAAGGAAATTTCTTTGAATATAATACAAATACAATATTTTATATACAATATATAGTACAAACAATTAATTTGAAAAGATTTTCAATGAAAAGATATATGAAATTATACTCCAACTTGAAGATTATTTGAAATAATTCATTTTTTTTTCAAAAATTAAGAGAATGGTTATTCATTTTCCTTAAACAATTGCAAAAACTCAGACAAATAAATTGTTTTCTTTTTGTAATTATTATATCTACATTTGTGGATCTTATCTGCAATTTCAATCAAACGGAGTTTTTAATACCTAAAAAAACTCTTGTCTCTTTAAACGTTCATATTTATAAGATTATTCCTTTTAGATAGTTCAATCTGACAATGATTACACAAATAAAAGCAAAAAATAATGTAATAAAAATGACACAATATTTATTGAAATACCTAATTGAAATATTATACATTGAAATCTTTTGTTCAAATTAATATCCCATTTTAAAATTAAATATTTGTTCTTTAATGGTGTTATGTGCCAAAATATCATGATAATCTAATATTAATCATTCTCTTTTATATAAAATTTAACATATTCATTATGCTAAATATCTATTAAAAGAAAATTGGCTTGTTTAATTCAACGATATATATCAGCAAATCAAAACAAAATAAACATAATGTTATATTATGAAGTATCTGTTTAATAGGTATATTAAAAACAATAATACTTTTATATTATAGTGATATTAAAATTATGAAAAAATTAACAAATTGTGTATTTTATTCGTCTATAAAATGACATACTTTATATAAAAACCAATTAACATACAATTAGTATACATTGTATGTTACCATAACAATTAAATTAGTAAAAACTGGATTTTTTGATAATTTTTTCCTAGTATTATGTGATTTATGTGATTATGTGATTATTATGTGATTTTAAAAAGATAAACAAAATAATTGGAATTTTTTCGTCTCTTTTGAATATGATCTATAAAAAATAGATAATAAGTAAATAAGGACGGACCTTTTTTGAAATAAATGTCTAACATAATGATCAGTTTTTTCAAAAACTCATTTTTTGAATCGGATATGCAAAATAGGTAAATATTAGAGAAAAGAGAGATTTTAATCAAATGCCGTTCATATTTAAAAACTATGTTGGAAAACACATTTTTGAACACAAACTCTCTAAAATAATGAAATATATTCTAGTTTCAATCTTGTATTAAGCTAAAAGTCAAGAATTTTGAAAAAAAAAATTTATCTCTGATGAAAATCAGCAATTTCTTCGCTGATGGTGGAAACTCAGTTTTATAAATTCATTATGAAGAATATGTAATTCAATGTGATAACACTTTTTTCTTTCAAAACAATTATAGTTTAGTTTGCTCTTTAAAGTTCCTCGAGAAAGATATCTGAAAAATACTGTAGGTATATAAGATATAGAAAATCTAGAAACTGGATCCAATGTAGTTAAAGGATTAAACTCTAAATTATTAGACATAGGTTTATAGTTTGTTAAAATAGTAATAAGAATTGTTAGAATATCATATATTTTAAAGTTGTATTATCATGTCAGAACATGATGTATTTTGGGAATGAAGTAGACAAAAATCAGTTGGCGAAAAATAAAAAAGTAGAAAATAATTCTAATTTAAAGAATAAAGGAAAAATCATTTTAATTTAAGAATGAGTACTTACCTTTTTTAAATACCGATTCCTTGTGTTTCGAATACGATAATGATAAAATGCATTTGTATATTTTTATCCAATTGAAAATTTACTATTATTTTAATATTAAATTAATTTTTTCTTCTGCTTTTCATTGCAAAAGTTTTGTGGAAAATAATTCTTATAATATTATTAAAGCAGGAAACAATTGTCTCAAGAAGTTTCTTTCTAAATAATAAGTGCATTCATTAAAGTCAATTCTTTTAAATTTAAAGAATTCTTTTATTTTAACAAAGGGAAGGGAATCGGGCCACTGAAATAAATTTTGGAAAAAATGAAATGTGTTAAGGCACTCAGTACCACTTTTATCCACAATTAAAAAAAATTCAAACATTATGACAGATAAATATTAATTGCGCAAAAACAAATTTTTAAAATATGTTTCAGATTCAAAAATTATTAATTTGAATATTCTATTTTTTAAAAAATTTTAAGCTTTTTTTAAAATTCGTTTTGTACAATTTTCAATATTTTTCATGAATTTTTTAAAGAAACCTCACAATGTATTTATCAGAATGAAGAATCGATATTTTGATATTTATATTAGTTTTTTTTAAACAATGCTCGATATTTTGTGATTTTTTAAAGAAAATATCACATATTTTCACTTCGAACATTTTTAGAAAAAATTCTAATCAAAACTTTTACAAATACCCTTTTAATTATATTTAACATGCATTTAACAGTGAAAATAAAATATTGCATACAATTACATTAAAATGGGATTGACTTTCAACATTTTGCACATGAAATATGTTTGATGTAGACATTGAAAGTGGGCGTGGTACTTGATATAGCGTTAAACAATAAAGCTTCATACCTCACTAAATATTTCCCTATTGTTTTGAAATTTTTAGATTAATAAATCAGTTTGGGGGATATTTTTTCATTTTAAATTAGAAAATCGATATATTTATCGATTTTTCGAAACTCTTTGGATACCGAATCACAACAA
>JAOUZG010036900.1:1184061-1204810 GCA_026289955.1 Argiope argentata | reverse complement strand
GAATTTGTGTATGAAATGAGTACATCGTGAATTTGTGTATGAAATGAAATTTGTGTATCATCGTGAATTAATGTATAACATGAGTAAATCGTGAATTAATGTATGAAATGAGTAAATAATGCAATGGACCTTACATTTTTGTATGATGTGAGTAAATCACATATAAATCAAAATTTTAGAATAAAATTCCAAAGAAATGCAATTTTTGAGCAAATTTTAAATATTTCGTACACATTATAAAAATATTTCAATATTTAATTTGAGTTTAATAATAATTTATAAAAGGAATTCTTCGGATAAGAATCAAAACATTTCAATTTAATAAAAGAAATAAAAGCAGTAGTTAACCACAAAAAAATGGCCCGTAATAACGTTTGTAATTTTCTAATGCCTTGTGTTGTTATGAGTTAATTATTCACAAGATGTATTCCTTATTAAAATGATTATCATTCACTTTCTAAATGAGTAAATCATACATAGCAGAAAAGTGTAGTTAATAATCTAATGGCGATTCTCAAATGTCTCATTATAGAATCATTTCCATTTGTTTTATATTAAATCTTATAGAGTTACACTAATGCCTTTTAGGTAATCGTGAAAATAGTTTTAGCCGCGTGTAGATAATATTCCAGAACTACTTAGATCAACATTTTGATGTAATTAAACATGTCTTCAGTATGAATTATTTTCAGAAAAAAAAAGGGATAATCCGCCTAATTGAGCTGAAATGAGAGAGAAGTGTACTCTAATTCCCTTTCCTAACTATATTATTTCATAAAGGAATTCCATTTTGTAAGCATAATGCACTAATGAGATATTTCCTAAGTAATTTCAGAATTTTCCCCTGAATCAAAGTATAATTCAATTATTTCAAAAGCAGCTTCCTTGTTTTCAGGGTTATAAACAAATGAACGATGAAAGCTGTCTTCTAAAATTTCATCGTTCTAAGCTGACGGATAAACAAATCATCGTTCCTTTACCTAGTATTAAATAATTTATTTGATTTTAAATCATTTTAAACGCTTCATCCTTTATATACAGTATTTTTAAAGGTTGTTGCTCCGAAATTCTCCAAGGAAGAAATGAGAAAAGTATGCAGATATTACAGCAATATAATAAAAATCCTCAGAATCTTTTGTAAAAGGAAAAATTCTTTTTACAATAAGATATATTTTCAACTATTAATTGAAATTCTAATAAGTAGCAACTTAGTTTCTATTCGGCAAATTTAATTAAAACCAGAAAAATGTATTGTGTTAGACCTTATTAATTTTTTTAAGTTCACGATACTGTTGCAAAGTATTTCAAATCGAAATGATAAATTTTAATTAATTTCGTCTTAGAATATATGATCTATTTAGAGTAACGTAGAGAATAAAAGGGAATGATCTCTTTGTTTCATAAATTTACAATAATCCTCAAAAGGATTTGAACTGTTTGAAGTTTTATAAATCATAAATGACTTTAAAAAAAATATTATTTTTTAAGTATTAATGATGTTCAAATTAACAACTATGATGTTCTTCTGCTGAGGACGTTCAAAATAATCTCCATAAGTAGTTGATAAGAATCTCTTACAAAACAGATAGACAATTACAAAAATTTAATGATGAAGTTTAGGATTTTTTGATTTTAACAAAACATCAATTCGTTTAAATTAAATTCAAAACAAATAGAAAGAGCAATTTTTTTCTTTGAAATTAGCAAAAAATAGTAATATCATCAAAAATAATCTTACATAACCAGAAAATTAAAAAGAAGCATTTAAAATTTTTATAACCCCCTTCTAACTTGCATAGAGAGTATTTTTAGTAAGAATCAAATATATTTAAAAATTTACAATACTTAAAAAATAAAGAATATAATAATTTCTGGATTTTATAACTATCTAAAATTTTCGAAAAAAGTAAAAATCTGTTGATAAATTACTGAGCGTCCATACCAATTATTGGATAACTTTTAATCTCTGAATTCTTAAAAATGTTCTTAAGATTAAAATTAAATAATGTAATTTTGTTAAAAATATAGGGCTTTGTTACAAATATATTTCAAAAACGAATTATCTTATGGAAGAAAAAAATACTTCGGCCTAACAGTGTTTTCAAATGGTAACTCATCAAACGAATCAAAATGGTAACTCAAGTGTTGTTAGCTTTAGGCACTAGTGCCTATCAATTTCGAAAACTCTTAAAACACAAAGTGTGATGAACAAAACGAAATTTTATTTCTCACCACAGTATGGGCATTCTACTTTCCGATATTGATTTAACGAATCGTTCTTAAATGCACCAATATGTTTTAATTGAAACTTTAGTAAATTTTCAGCAACTTACTGATTCTGTATATAATAATTATTTCTTAGATTGAAATATAATCAATGTAGGATGGAACATATTTATTTTAGTCTCGCAAAACAATTCTTCTTGCTCAATTTATTTTTGTAATTGTTGATGTAAAATGTCATGAAAATTTGATATAATAAATCTGCTCTTGGAACATTTATTCACTTCAGGCTTATTTTATTTGAATCTAATAACATTTAACTGTACAATTTTCCTAACTTAATTAATTTTAGTTGCTAAGAGTAGAACGTTTTATTATTGAAAATATAATGTATCAAGATTTTTTTACTGAAAATTGTAAATATTACTGTAGATAATACAGAATTTAAAATCTTTCTGCAATTCATTTGTTGAAATTCTATGCTTGTATCAGATAGTTTAAAATCATCTAAAACCAATGATTATGTAGAAACTAATTCAAAACATTGTTTATCCAAATGAACTGCTAGAAATTCATGTGATCCAAAAAAAAATTGAAAACCTAAATACGATCTGGAATAATATCTTTTTAACTTATTAGCTAATTACAAATAATTGTATTATTTTTGTGACTTATTTCTTTTTTATTTAAGTAACTACTGCGTTCATCTTTCAAAATAGGAGGAGGTCTGTCAAAACAATTTTTCTGAATTGCTGTTTGGGCACTTTTGAAAAGGGGCAACTCAAATAATATCTATAAGGTTTTCAGTAAGAAATTGTATTAAATATTTTTAAAGAAATAGAGAGTTTAGTCATATAAATAATATATCTTTAATAAAAATATAAAACAAAGTTAAATTATATAGTTTGCAAAAGATTTCGAGTCCAATCTGGAAAAAAACCATGGTTATATAGGTTTATAATTTATCACTAAGTTTAATATCACTAAATAAAATACCCATAATATTTTTTCTACTTAAACCCAATAGCTCCCAACATTTTATAATTATCATACAATTAAAATTACACTAGATATTCTTTAAAGTTTCATTTAGCCGAAGTAAACTTTTCTTCTTTTAAATCTTCCATAATTGAATTGCATTATTTTAATAGAAATTTCTTAAATTTTACTATAAGTTGACGTCATTTTATACTAAATGAAGTATCTGCCTTCTTCAATTCCACAGTTTTCATTTCAAAACACATTCCACAAAATCTGATGAATACTTCATAGAATATAAATATAAGTTTTGGTTCAAGAAATTGAAGTTCTTCTGAGCATTTTGGACCCCCTGCCCAATAAAAAATCTAGCTTTATTACCAGGAACTAGATTCACTAAGTACAAAAAGTATTGAAAACATTCCAGTCAGTTTGACGAATGACTCCGGAAATGAATAATGACTTCGAAGAGTTCTGTGATCGACATTCGGTTTTTTCCGCATTTTATCATTTTATATTCGATATTTGGGGTTATATTTTCTTGTAAATGCGCACTTGCCTTTAACTTCTATCTACTGAACTTTTATGTCTAAAGAAGATATAATATCCATATTTCATAGATTTTTTATACATAATAGATAATACTTTTTATCGCCATTTTACAGTGGTCATATACCACAGTTTCATCACTTCGACTGACATCCGCTAAACAAAAATGCTAAACAATTAACCAAATCAATGACCACAGCTTATGTGCTGTTTCTTAATGTATCTAAAATCAATTTTGATACCAAATACTTAAAAGCCATCTTAAATAGAAATAAAAATTAGAATACAATACAGCAATGAGTCCATATATAGTCAATAAAATTTAGCTTAAAATAAATATCTTGGTATCTCGGAAGTTGTTTTAACATATATTAAATAGAACCATAGGTATTAAATTCGTTTTGTGTTTTCTAAATTCAGTTTATTATTTTAAAAATTAACAAAATATTCTATTTCCAATTGTTTCATATAAGTTTTAATTGAATTCTGAATGGAGCTAAAGTTATACAATTAAGTATAATCTTAAAATAAACTAAGTACAATGCGTTCTATGGGAATGTTTTGAACTTTTACTTGCAATGCGAGATAGTATTATAGATGGCATGTGTGAATACATAGTGTGAATGTTTCTTTTTAAATGGCATTTCCGAATGCAAAACTATAATCTTAAAATTATCTTTGTCTTATGGAAGAATTACTATAAAACTTATTTTACATTACCGAATTAGTTTTATATGAGTTTTTAGCGAACATTATTACAGATATTGATAGTCCCACGGGGGTAAAGTACCTCCTGATTGAGGATGGTGGTTGATTCTCGACACTCTTGTGAGTACGCGAATACGTGGGAACTGCCTCTTCCCATCATTGAAGAAAGTACTTCCCTAAGGAAGGGTTGTACCTTTACCGGTTATGCCGTCAGACTCAATTGCAGTTCTCTCCACTGTTTCTGCTGCTGCTGTCGGTCATTCACTTTTCCGTTTGCCTTCCGACAGGTTCGAGCAGCCAATTTTTGGATATAGATATTGATATCAAGCATTTTGTCTCACCACCACTGTTCAATCAAATAACTTACCAGGATTGTAAAATCCATTTCAATACTTTTGAAATTTAAATTATATTCCTATCAAAACTATGATTGATTAAAAAAACTAATTTATTGTTGAAATTTAAGTATATTATATGCATTGTGTTTTTATATAGAATTCAATATCAAATACCTCCATTGTTCAATCAAATAACTATCCAGGATTGTAAATTCCATTTCAACACTTTTTAAATTTAAATTGTAATCCTATCAAAATTTTGATTCATTAAAAAGACAAATTTACTGTAGAAATTTTATATTATATTCCGTCATGTTTTTATATAGAATTCAATACCAAATACCTCCACTGTTCAATCAAATAAATATCCAGGATTTCAAATTCCATTTTAACATTTTTGAAATTCAAATTGTAATCCTATCAAAATTGTGATTGATTAAAAAGACAAATTTATAGTAGAAATTTAAGTATATCATATTCCGTCGTGTTTATATATAGAATGGAATAACACATGTCTCTCATAAGGTATGGCATTTAATCAAAGAAATAAAATGAATTCATGTCTAATAAGTTAAGTAAGCATTAACTGAAACCGTCATTTTTACAGCTCCTCTTCGAGCAAATATCAGTCCAAAACAAGTGAAGGCGGAAGAGGGGGAATCTGTGATATTCAACTGTTCCATCAAAGGCCATCCAATCCATTCAGTAACATGGGTCAAGAACTTGAATCCGGTAGTTGCAAACAGCAGAATAAGGTATCTGTCAAGAGATCTTCTTCAAGTGGCTCCCATCGTTCGGGAAGACAAAGGCATGTATCAGTGCTTTGTTACGAATGATTTCGGTATGGCTCAAGGCACAGCAGAATTGAGTCTGGGTGGTAAGTATGCTCATCTTTCAGTTAATTTTTATCCAAAAACTCTCTCTCGTTTCATCTGTGAAATATGTTGCAATTTAGAATTATTTGACATGAAATATGGGATAAAATTTGACGTACTTATTTACTTTTTAATGGTCTTATGTATACAAGAACATGGTTGTATATATTTTTATAAACTTAAGTAGAATTCGGTTAGTTAAAACAACTTATTTCCATGTACATATTTTTAAAAAAGAATTTTGAAGCCTTAAACATTTTTTTCTGATTATTAATTCCTGACTTAATTATTTACCGACGTTAAGTATTTTTAAGTATATTTTTATATATCTGTATACATGAGTATCTATATATTTATATTTATAATTTGTATATATGAGAGATTTCAACAATTATAGGTAGTGAAGTAATAATTTTATTATATAATTTTACAAGACAAAAATGGTAAAGTATGAAAAATAGTATAATAAATAGAAAATAAGAAAAGATAAAAATATATACACTGATATTTTTAATAGTGTTGCCTTTCTTAAATTTGTTGTAATCAATATTTTGTAAAAAAATAGAAACACGATAAATTTTCTATAATTTCTTACATATCTTAAACAAAAATTCACATTGAATATTCATAAAGTTTCAAAACTTGCAACTAATAATATCTCGAATTGCCATTTTTAAAAGAAGAAAATTAATCAAATATTTAGTTTTGAAGAAATATGTCTTTAATTTACATTTCAATAGTTTTTTTCAAAATTAATGAGATGAAAATCTTAAAATTTATCATATTGGAATTGCTATATAAATCATAACATTGAATTTCCTTTCTTAATCATTTCTTTTTATTCATTTCATTCTTTTTAACATATTTTATTGAAGATAAGGAATATCATTTACGTTAATATAGTCCTTCTGTATCAGATTTTGGAAGTCTTTTCATTGTACACATGTAAAAAAATACCAGTAATATCCAAATTTTGCAATAAAGTATTTATTCTTTATTATTTTCAATTTCAACTCTCAGTCTCGGAGGCTTTGGAATTCAGAATGCATTCATTCCCAGAATGCAGGTTCAGTCATCGTTAGTTTAATACATTTTTAGAATAACTTTCAGTCCGTCACTATTAAACTTTCAGGTCGGAACATTTGTCATTCTGACAAGTAAACATATATGTTCAAATAAAGGAGAGTCCGAAAGATTTATCAATTAGAAGTTCTAAAACATCTACTATTATGTATTCTATTCTAAGATTCTATCCAGTTGGAAGCAATTTAATCAACATTTTCTAAATTGTTTGCAATGTGATTCAAATATTACTTTTTAAAATCTATATTTATGTGTAAAACTTCTATTACCTATTCCTAATATTATCTCACAATCCCTATATATATGTTTATATATCTTGTTCAAATTTTCAATAGTTATTAAAATACTTTTTATTCATCCACTCAAGTACAAGTAAATTTGTTTAAATTTGTACTGGATGACACTTGATGTTAATACAGTTTTTAAAATATCAATTCCTTAATTATTTATTAATTAATTAAAAATTATTTTCTAGCTAAAAATCTTTATTTCCCCATCACCATATAACGAATTCAGTTTTCCCCTCACGCTAATTACGTTAGGCTTAACTTGTTTTGGGCCGATTATTTCAAATGGCTCTGTTTGTTTTCTCAATATTTGATGCGTTTAAAATTAAACATTGTTAATTAATATGTATTACCTTACCCCAGCTGGCGTAAAAAATTTACGCATTTACGTTGTCTCAACTGGCATTAAATCCTCAATAGCTGTTTGAAAATTCAGCTCCAATTGAGTGTTCTTTTTGTATTCTGAATCTATTCTGTTTTCAACGGATACGAATTTGAATCTGTTTTGGCCAGATATAATTTTTTGAACAAGTATTTAAATCATTCGTATTTATTTAATAAAAATCAACAAAAATAAAAAATTTCTTTGCTCACCTTTTTAAGTAGGAGTTGACTTTTTTTAAAATTACTTGTTTTTATTATACATCATTATAAATTTGAAAACACAAAGTTATATTATTTTATACTTAACTGGCGCTTGTTACCCTAATAACTAATTAACATTCTGATTAACATTATTGCTTTCAAACGCTATCAACTGAATATTAATGAGCTGTTATATGCTCATGTTAAGTACTCAAGTTTAAATACTCTCTAGAAAACTTACCTTACCCTATTCGCTTTGCTGTTTTAAAGAAATGTGAACAGATTTATGTTCATATAAATATCGGTCGAAATTTTTAATGCTTTTTTTTCTCGAAAATTGATTTCTTGATTTTTTCAAATGACTAACTTTCATAAAACTGTTTCATTTCTTTTAAATGAAAACAAATCCAGAAAGTAATATCTTGTTTCTTAGTAAAGAAAACATATCTTTATTTATCTACTTCCACTTCCGCTTTCACCTTCACTTAGGGAAGAGGTTTAATAACCATGACGAAGGTTTTGAGATAATGCTTTTAGCCTTTCAGATAAACTTATCACAGCCATCTGTTTCAAAATTATAGGGGAACAAAACAACAATTATCTTATTTAATGAAAATTTAATATTTAATTAGAAATCTATCGAAACTGAATAGAATTCTTATTTTTGATATCAAAATCAAATTAAATTATTTTATTCTTTTGTCATTGTTAGGTTGATATCGTCAATTGATAAGTGATTCTTTTATTTAGTATTTCTTCATTCAAACATTTAATTTGATTCTTTATCAGATGTAGAAATCTCTCAGATCACATTCTTTCCTTTTATTATAAATTCTTCATTTTTATAAATGAATGCTTAAAATAAGTTTAATTTGCAGTGTATTATCTATTTAACAAAATCGGAAGAAAAATAAATCAATATAAACGAATCTCAAATAAAAAAAAAACTTTTTTAAATTACAGACTCATTGCACTATTCTAAAATAATTTTTTTTAAAAAAGGAATAAATGATTTTTTCGTCAAGAGGTATTTGAATGTATGTATTTAACAGCTAAAATATGGAAAGAAATTGACATTTAATTTTTTCGTTTTAAAAACTTACAATAATTTTCCAACCAATTTTTTATATATTTTTCCGAAACTAAAAACACCTTACTGAAGAAACAATTTTCTCCTCTTTTATAGAATATTATCAAATTTTCGATAAATATGTTCCCACACAAACACGAAGGGGAAGTCTTTTTTTATAAATTGATTATTCTCGATGTGAATAAAAATACTAAACTTAAGATTTTAGTTTCGAAGTATCTTCAAATTTATCAGCAATTGGTTAATCAATTTGATAAAAACTCTTTTAATTGTATTTCTATTTTCGCTGCTGGAAATGAGACCATTCAAACACATGCATTACACCAAGAAGATTCTAAAATCATCTGAATACCACACATATTTAATTTTTTCAAAGTAGACTAGTTACTACATCAATTAAATTGCATTCATTTTGGTCAATTAAAGAAGAAAGTTTCTCAAAAATAAAATAAATTTTGCATTTTGTATTAAATAACTATTGTATCCTACGATTTTAAACTTGTAAATAAAAAATAAATAACATTAAAATCTAGATAATATTATTAAAGGAAAAAATTGTGATTTGACAAATTGCAATTGTGTTTTCTGATATTTGGTTATGGTCAACTGCCATCAAACTTGATAAATTCCTAAATATTAAAGGTCAGTGAATATAATTAAGAAGACTCGAAAACTTGAGATTCTAGTACAAATATTAAATTTATCAAAATGATCCAAAATATCAACAACACCTATAGGAAAATGACAGATAATCATTGTTTAATAACTTTGTTAAATCACAATTTCAAATCTTTGAATGCAATATTTTCTTTTAAAGTTCCATACAAAATTTTAGATTCCGTCAATATTCCTTTGTCTTTCTTTGAAACTTGTTTTATGGTATTTACGTAATAATGTTTTACAAATGAACAAAAAATCTTACTTTCTATTAAATCTTTTTTTAAATGTAGAATAAATAAAAAAGTTCTATATAAAAAATTACATAAATAAAATTGCATTTGGAAAAACTATTTTTTAGCAGTTTTTATTGGCATAATTTTAACCACTTAATTGATTTATTTTCTTTACTATCTAGTAAGATGGCATCTTCTATTTTAGAAATATTTTCTCATTTTGTTTCAAATGGAAATCCATTGCATGCATGATTTATCTATGTTTTCGAAGTAATTTTCATAGTGAATTATAATCATTATGAAGGGTTTATTTTTAGCTTACAGCTATTAAAATTCAATAAATAAATGCACATATGGCATAAGAGCAAAATTGTTAAGTGGTTAAAAAATACACTGACATTGGTAAAAGTACTTTGCTGAGTTATAAATATAATATTTTTTCTCAGTATAAAAATGCACAACAATGTTTATGAACCAAATTACGGTTTTCATGCTTTCATTTTTAGTTTGAATTCTGACCAAGGCTTAATTTTCCATTCAGCTTAATAATAAAATAAATGTGAAACCGATATTAAAGGAGAAATTGAATGAAATGTACAAAAACATATTCTAATTTTAATTTAAAGTAAAAGAAATAATTAAATTAATTATTTCCAACAAATTATATCATACGTAAAATATTTTATCGGAGCTAAATATTGTATAAAGCATATCAAAAAATAAAAATTCTAGCCTCATAAAATTTAGATAAGTTAGAAATTAAGTTTTTCTTATCAAATGTTTCTTTGCTTTCCAATTTCAATCATAAAAAAGTATTCATTGTTTTTTCTTCTTTCATTTTAAAACTAACATCGAAACTTTTTAAAAAGAACTAAACACTTAATATTGACAGCAAAATTACATACAATTAACCTCCAAAAAATACTAAACTTTAAAATAGTATTTGAAATGTTACAACATTTGACCTTCATTACAAATTCCCTTTCAGCTTCATATCCTTAGATAACAGCATCCCCCTAGTTAATGGTAATCAAATATTACATGGCTTCTGTAGCTAATAAACCTCACTAATTCCGAATCTCTGTTAAACAAATCTATCGAAGCATAATATAGAGTGAGTACACATTCCTTCCAGTAGTTTCTAGAGAGTTTCTCAGTTGAGAGTGCTCAAATACCTTTGAAGGAATATTGGCTCTTATATACATCTACATTAAAACTGAAAGGGTTAGAAATCAAATCAGGATATTGCTATCAACATATGTATCTAAACAATTTCTGAGTACTAATGAATGTATTGAAATGCTCTAAACTTTATTGCGTTGAATAGAAGCTTACGTCATGTTTGTTTACTCAGTTTCAGATGAATCTATTCATTCCCTAAAAGCTAAGAAATAAATGTATGGTAATCTACGCAATTAATTAATTTTGCTGTTGTAAGAAGAATGTAATGTCTTGTCTTTTCTCAGATATAATTTAATTTTTATGTAAAAAGAATGATGTTTATTTTTGTATTTTTATCATGTCAGAAAGTGATGTTATTTTGGGAATAAGGAAGACAAAATCCGTAGGCAAAAATTGAAATTTTATTATCTGCGCGAGCATCTCAGCTTTTAATAACGCGTTGCCCTCGAATTTACAAAAGCTCCAATTTAAAAAATAGGCTAATTACTAAAGCAAATAATACCTAGAAAAATTTCATTTTGAGCACGTGATTATATGAAATGAAATAAATAGGAAACGTGATATTTTTTTAAACAATAAATGCTAGACAAATTTTGTTGGATCGTTTGCAATGCTAAAGTAATCATTCAATGAAGCAGTTAAAATGAATAAAAATATAATTTAGCTTGCACGAGGACGTGGTGCTTGGCCATTCAAGAAATGATGTTCTGACATAACATATTGAAATATGCATAGCAGATTTTGTTTTAATCTTTTTATTTTATTTGAACCCTTTAAATATATTTGTGCTGTATTTATTTATTGCTTATTTTCCCAACGAAAATCCTCAGGTTATGGTAAATAAAATCATTGAAATGCACTGTTTTGATGTTAAATTTTCATAAAAATTTTAAGCATTCCGGTGTTTATTATTAATAAACGAAAATTGTATTTTCAAATTATTATGAATTGAATTTAAAATTATTAATGGTTTATACCTCATAATGTTTATTTACAAGTTTTTTCTTTGATTGTGAGGAAATTTGTTTTATGAACTCACCGAGACATAAAAAAGGAATCTATAGATTTTATAATACCCTTAACTTAATTTAATGAAGAAGAATTAGAAGTCATAGAAACTAAGAAATAAATGTATGGTAATCTACGCAATTTATTAATTAAGCTGTTGTAAGAAGAATATAATAACTTCTCTTTGTTTAGATATGATTTGAATTTTATGTGAAAAGAAGAATTTTTGTTTTTGTTTTTTATACAAATTGAAAAATTTTCTCCGATTGTGAAAAAATTTGGTTTATGGATTTACCTAGGCATAAGAAAATACACTATCAATTTTTTAATACCCTAAACTTAGTTTAATGTACACTAAATAAATATTAAGCATGTCTATAGTATTGTTTTGCATTCCTATATAAGAAGTATAGAGGAAGTATTGTAATTTTAAAAAAAATTCAAACTCAATATTTTAATGAATTTGCTTCAAATCTCCGTAAAACGCATTTTTATCACTATATCTATCTGGGAACGCTATTTCTAAAAACCGCTTTTTTCTAGACAGAAGAAATTCACAGCATGGTCTTTACACTGAAATAAATTCAATACATCCATTCTTAACTCCGTCACTGGCTTATTTTCACTACTATCTAATAAGATGACACCTTCTATTTCGGGAATATTTTCTTATTTTGGTTCAAATAGAAATCCATGGAATACTTGGCTTATCTACGTATTCGAAGTTATTTTACTATTATAATTGTTATGAATGATTTATTTTTTGTTTACAACTATCAAAATTCGATAAATCGATGCGCGTTTGGCGTACGGACAAACCGGTTAAGGGGTTAAATATTTTGATTCTGATATCCAATTCTCAATGATTTTCCTTCAAGGAAGTCTGTTTGGCTGTTCAGGGTAGGTGGCCCTCGATAACCACAAAAACAAAGAGCAAAGTCAATAAAATTTAGTACGCAAGTTTAACATCTGAATATTAAACAATTATTAATGTTTTCCTAAGTAAATTCTTTTAAAGATAGGGGTTTAAGGACAAAATCTTTGGATCCAAATAATTCAAATGCAGAATATTTTATATCACTTTTCAGATTTAAAATTTCCGATTTGATGCAAATACCTTTCATCCTTAAATAATTTTGGTTTACAAACGATCTCGTTTGAACAGCTGAATTGCTTTAATAATTAATCGGAGAAACTTTTATTTTTGCTATTAAAAATTTGATCTTGAACATTAAATGTGGATAATTGATTTGCTCAACTTTAGAAGCCTCATACCAGTTTTAGAACTTTTTTATTATCCTGTTACACTTCCTATTATTAAAATTTCAGGTAAATCACTTGCAATTTAAATTTCGATCTTAAATTGAAAGTGAATGAATTTCAATCAAGCAAGTAAAAGGCTACTTGAATCGTAATATTTCTATAACATAATATTAATTGTATGTGGAAAAAATTATGTTTACTTAAGAATAGACTTTATAATTTATGTAATATGTTATAGTAACTTTACTTCGTGATTTAAAAAATTATTGATTATACAAAAAATAATAAAGAAAGTTAAATTATTACACATCCAATTATATTGCAAAAATAGAGAACGAATATGCAAAAATGCATGAATTTCCTTTTTTTTTTCAAAATTTGTATCATTCTCCAGTTTTGAAATTGAACTTTTAAATGTAATTACCAACGTTTAAAATATCAAAATATTTTACTAAAAAAATTTGTTAATAAAGAAATCCATATCAATATTAAATTAATAAAGAATAAAGAAATTCATGTCAGTTTTGAAGTATTAAATTGATTATTTTTTTCTTTGAAAATAATTATTGAATGTTGTGAAATATTCGCTATAAAGGAACCGTCCCCATTTCTAACAGTAAAAAAATAATCATATTCGATCATCTTTTTTTTAATTGTATTTCCTTTTTTAAAACTTTAAATTCTTGTATCGTTATCATATAGTTTATGCCAATAAATCCATCTAGATCCTGAAATTAAGGGCTATAAATCAGTTAATCTAGATTAACATCTCTGGATAATACTAATTCAAAATTAATGTAACAAATGAAAAAAACATTCATGAAATACTGTTAAACTTAATTATATGGACTAATTTTATTTTTTTCAATGAATTAAATAAAAATGCTTTCAATATTTAATATCATGTCTGATATATACATAATATTTTTCGAAATATTTTTTTTTTCATCCCATTTCTTAAAGACCAAAAAATTTTAACTTTCTACCACAAAGTAAGTGCAAACTACATTATAAAAAGTAGCATTTGGTCCTTTAAATTGTCAAAACTAACACTTTATATTATTTTGAAATATTTATTATTTTTGGAGATAAAAGGGGATTTTTTTAAATATTTCTTGATCCTATAAAAGGAACCTACTCCATATGGAAGAATTAGTCTAATCCTCATAACATTCACTATCATTTAGGGAAGTAAATACAACTATGTTTAAATATTTTTGGTGTTAAGAAATTTCTGAACATGATTAGTATTTTCAATCTCTTATTGATATTTACTATACCCATCATGTAAATATATTTGGTAAGTTTTCGTTTAAATTTCTCTTTTAATCCAGTTTGCTCATTTATTTGTTTAGAACATAGGAGACCAACCTTCGCGCTGCAGGTTTTTTATAAAATTATGTGTTTTAGAGATAATATTTAGGTACTAAACACGTATTGGTTACATATGAATATTTTTCATCTAATCTAAATATAAACAAATTATTTAAATAAAAAAAATCGTGAATGCACTAGATAATAACATTCGAATTGCTTAACCACTTAGCTATTTTGCCCGTAGGCCGTACGAGCATAGATTTATCGAATTTTTATAGTTGTAAACAAAAAATAAATCATTCATAACAATTATAATTCAATAATAAAATGACTTCGAATACGTAGATAAGCCAAGCATTCCACGGATTTTCATTTAAATCAAAATAAGAAAATATTCCCAAAATAGAAGGTGTCATCTTATTAGATAGAAAGGAAAATAAACCGGTTAAGGGATTAACGCACAAATTTCATTCTTGCTATTGGACGCGAGCAGAACGTATTCTTATTTAGATAATGTCTTGTAGTGACAACTCACAAAATTTTGTAGTACCAGAAGATTATTCTATGGTAACAATGCAGATGCTGCAAAAATTTATGAGATGTTATTATATGACATTGTTAACATGAAAGCAAATAGAAAAGCGTTCTAATTTTGGGGGGAAGGTTCATGCTTTGGGCAAGACATGTGCATTGACAAATGTAAAAAACAAAACTTTATTTAAATATAAAATTTAATTCAAATCGTTAGTACCATTTCCGAAATACAAGATATAAATTTTTATTCGAACAAATATTGCTTTTATAGTTTTCAAGATAAATATTCCAATTTTTTTTATCAAAATTGCTCAGATATTATCTTCGATTTCTATGGTAATATTTTGTTTCAGATGACCCACCGGTACTTGCCTACACCTTTCCTGAGCAAACTTTGGAACCAGGAACTTTCTTGTCACTGAAATGTACCGCTACTGGCACACCGCTCCCTCAAATAACATGGTCACTGGATGGTTTACCAGTCACTGAAGGCCTGAGGACTCGTGTCGGCGATTTCGTGACCAGCGATGGATTTGTAAACAGTTTCGTCAACATTACGAGACTTCAAGCGGAAGACGGAGGCACCTATGAATGTTTAGGGTCCAACGATATCGCCACAGTTGCCCATTCAGCGAGACTAAATGTCTATGGTCCACCGTTTGTGAAACCTATGCGAAATATATCGGTCCTGGCTGGTGGTACATTGGTCATTCGTTGCCCAGTATCTGGATATCCAATTGAAAAAATTGTATGGGAGAAAGGTAAGTTGTATGAATATTTGGTTTTCATAATTTATTGGCGTTTTCCCTTTTTCACAACACTGAATCAAACATCGATATCAAGAAACAATTTTCATAAATAATTTCATTAGTCTCTTACATAAAATTATTTATTTGAGGCAACTATCATTTCCTAATGGTTTCCAAATATAAAGCCATTTAGTTTTATAAAACCATATATCATCATTAACAAAAGATACGTTTTAATTACATTTTCACAAATTTAAAATACAATCATAAAAGAAGAACATAGAAATAGCTTTTGATCCACTTATTGGATTATCTAAATTAGGAATAAATAACTGGAAGCAACTGGCCTTTTACGATGGTATAACAATTATTCTACTATTTTGATGTTTCATTTTTTCATATATTTGTTTAATTTTAGCATTTAATATTCCTTTTTAATTCATAATAATTCAAAGATATTAAATGTCGTCATTATGAGCATTTTGAAAGCAATCTGTAGCATAGTTCATTTATGCAGTTAGTCTCGTAAAGAGGATAAGACTTATATACATATTTTAAAAGATGCTAAAAGGAGGCGAGGGCAGTGAATTGGCGCCATTTTAGTGATTTGGCGACAAAAATTGACAGTTTTATAAGATATAAACAAAAGGAATTTATGAAGATGTTTCTATTAAAAAAAAGACACAAAAATTCTTTCCCAAAATTCGATATCACGTTCTTGAGACGACAAAAACACTAGAAAGGATTATAATTGGACATTAAATCAATTTTCTATTCGGAATGTTATCACATCACAAGCGTTACACCGTTTCAGTAATTAACAACTTGTTGCGTTAGCATGTTTTTTTGCAAATTCTTTTTTATATACTCTTCGACTGTATTTTGTTACCTCTATAATTAAGCATCATTATCCAATATAGAGCTCCTTGGACATTTCATCCTACAACATCAGATATTTTGTTATCTATGTGATTAAGAATCATTATCCAATATACGCTTGTTGGACGTATTATCCTACAACAGCAGATGTGCTTTTCTAACATTTCAATATTTTAAATCACGCAATGGTATACTTTATTTTAGTATTTATTTCATTCCTTCTAATCAGATAGGATCATGTTTGTTAATGTCCCGTCTAAGTTTCCAAAAATTCTAATTCTCTTTATAAAGCAGTCTTTATCCGATATTAAATCAGTGGTACTTGACTAAGTTATTGTTAAATTAATATGTGAAAGTAAATAAGAGAGCTATGCATTTCCGCTATCTTAACTTCTAATGTTTTAAGTAGCCAATTATTTCGATATTTGGAAGAAAATCAGAATGAAACTGACACATGAAACTTAAAAGACTTCGCAGCTAATTATTCTTGGGATAGCAAGTCAATTAAACTGCTATGTCAGTGAATATTGCTTTTAATATTTCTGCTAATATTTTTAATATTAATCAATTTAAATATTATATTTTATGTTTTCTTTCAAACGATACTAAGCTCTATTTTGTCTATATCTTCTAAATGAATACAAAATCCTGAATGAAAAAAAAAGTTACATCTATTACCTACATATTTTATTGTTTCTCTCTCTATTCAAAGATTATCTATTTCGCTTGGAATCAAAGTTTTCGTTGGGCTCAAAGTTAGTGATCATGGAGATTACATATGAATTAGGTATCTATGTATCATCCACTAATATTCAAATTAGATCATTTATGAAACATTATACAACATGCATTATAGTTTTCATAAATTGCCGCAAAAAGAAACGCTGTTATGATTCATCATGGCTCGATTGGCAGAGCATTGGATTGTAAATCCTTTTGCCCCTGGTTCGATTCCCGGCCAGCGAATTTTATCCAAAGACTGGAATTTTAATTTAAAATTGATCTTATTATTTCTCTAAAATCGAGATGATTCTAGAGCATTCTTTACTATACGAGTGAGCTGATTCTCGAATGTTCTCCAGGTGTATAAAAACTGAGTTCTGCTCAATTCTTCATTCTGTACTCCTGCGAGTTGCTTGGGACTAATGAACACAATTGTTTCTAGCTATCCATGTCTTTAAATCAGTCCTCATGACGATATTAGACATTTACATTATAATTATTTATAAAGTATTGTTACAAGCGGGCGAACGCTCGCCAGAGGTGAAAACGTTGGCGGCGCGTCAGAAGGCGCTCCGCGCCAGCCGATTTGACTTGGCGGGAGGAATATTCTGGTAACCCCGAGAGAAGTCTGGCTGCGCCGAGGTTTTTCTCACTGATTGCGGAAGCTTCTCCGTGCTTTCGCCCGAGTATATAAGAGGCGGGTTGCCTCTTCCTGGCAGAGGATCGCTCTTTGAGAAGAGAAGCGTTTCACTTACTTGTAGCTTTTCGCTTGTTATTAGTGAGCTGTGTTTGCGTTTGCTGTTAACGCTGTGTTATTAAGCTCGCTGTGATTGACTGTTGCTGTGCTATACTATAGCTGTTTTGCAAACCGTGTTTATTGTGCGTATGACTTGCATTTACGCTGTAAGTGACTGATTATTGCTGGATTGTGTTTTCTGAAGTTTTACTTTTTCAAGTCATCCTGTATATACCTGTAAATAGCTGTAAATAAATTTGTTAGTGCTGTCCTCAAATAAAGTCCCTTCAATCCGAACCTGCTAAGCTAAAAACGTAACAGTATTATACAAAAACACTTTTAGCAATGATAGTCGTATGCTATTGAAGGTCCTTCCTTAGCTACCTTCATGTTATTCGGCAAAAAGAATTTGAAACTGCAGATTCACACACAAAAAAAAATCTCATTCGCCCTACAAACAGCTTTCCGCATAATCGCCCTAAATGAGATATTGATGTCCTATTGACCTTCATATAGCACAGAACCATATTTTAAGCTAGCATACATTGTTTTTTCGGCATGTTCAGTTCAAAATTTATTTTTGATTTCAGCTCAAAACTTACTGCTACAGCATGTGCATCTTTTAATTCTCATTGGAATTATGTTTTTCTTTAATTAAATAAAAATCATATTTTTACATTTAAAGATATTTTTTAAATAATAAAAATGGATTTTAATTGCAAATTCAAATCTATTTGGCTTTTTGCTTTCTAATTTAAATCATTCTTGTGTATTAAAATCCATATGTATAACAAAAAAATATGAATTTTTCATATTAATATACATTATTCATATTAATATTTATTTCATATTAATATTTATTTCAGATAATAAAAGTAAGGCAATAAGCGTATAGGGTTTAATTCATATAATTGAACATTTTCTCCAAACGTTTTGTGTTAAGCACTAATATCCCAACATATTTAAGATTAAATCCTTTGATCGCTTCAAGTAATTAACTTCATTTAAACATTTTCCAAATTTAAGGCTATCATTTGGAAATTTCAATCTAATTAGTTCTTTAAAATTAGCAAGCACGGGTAAACAGATTCAGAGAAAATACTCTTTTTATCCAAGAAGCTTTCGATTAAATCTTAATAATTCAAATGAAATAAACATTCAAATCAGGTAAATGCTCTTAACAGGCACAAATCTGAATGTAAAATGAATTAATTACTGAAAGATTAACATTATATTCCAAGTGAATATAATACAGTTTACTATAAATAGCATTTCAATTTGGGAATCAGGAAATGAATGGAAAACGATACTACCTTTTCAAATGAAACAGGAGTATCTATTCTTAAAAACACTTGAGATCCGTTTTTCATACCATTATTTACAATCTCCATTGAAATGAAATATCGAATTCCAAATAATTTGCATCAAAATATTATTTATCACCTGTATGCATTATTGTTACATGATTAGAATTTATTTTTGTTATGAATTTCATTTAATATTAAAATGTAAAATAGTATTTATAGTAACCTTCTAAAATCAGCTTCTGAATGCTAAGTAAGTTCTAATAATTTAAATAATTCAATAAAATACTATTTCTTTTGTTTCCTTAAAACAGGAAAAGCAGTCGTTACTTTTTTATTTGTTATAATTCAAGAATCAATTTTCATATTTGTTGTATTCATCGTAATTATTTTCATTAATTTTTATCACTTAAAATTACAAAGTAATAACCCTCTGTTCAAATGAGTTTTTTTATTTTTATTTTAAGTAACTTATATCAAAACAGTATCTATTGATTTTATTACATACTGACTTCTTAATAGAAAGCCGTTTGGTCTTTCTTTGTATTATTCTTTGATCACATACAGATACGCTATTTCTTCATAAGGAAGCTTTTCTATTTATTGTTGTTTAAACGTCGGTTTTTATGATACTTTTTGTACACATAAATAATATTATAAACATTAAAAAAGTAAATTTTTAATCAGTAATCAAAACTTTAAAGTCTTTTTTGTCCATGTTCTCTTTTTCACCATCTTCATACTTTTAAAATGCTAAGCCTTTTTAAAAAATAAGAGAGCTTTCAAATTTTGTGCATAACTTCACCATTATATATATAATAAAACTGTGCATGCAATAAGCATTCATTTTTTAAGTTTTTTTTTATATATTGGATTAAAAATGATGTGGTAGCAAATTCCCAAATTTTTCCACGCATATAACAGTAAAAAATTTATATTAAATTAAGTACTAAATATATCTTTTAATCCATGCACAATTTTGTATAATATATTTCAAAGAACCTATAAAAAGTTTCAATCAAAAATACTCCTTTTTGAAAAAATAGCAGCAAATTTTAAAAAGTGAATTTTTTTTTAAAAAAAATAATTTAATTTAAGTGGGCAGATTATTTTTCCTTTTTAGGATGTTTTTATTTTAATGTTCACATTTACTACTACTAAAATTATTTGTATAATGCTTAAAATTTTAAAAAAAAAGTTGTGAAGGTACCGTGTCCCCTTAAGGCATTTAATTAGTGAATTTAAATGTATGAATCAAAATTGAACACTTTTATATCATGTTTGAGTGAAGTTGCCTATTTCCAGCTTTTTTGGTTTTCATCATTTTATATACAAATGAATGTAATAATTTAAAACTACAACTAACTAAGTAAAAACCAATTGATACCAAATAACTGTACGTTTTAATACCAAATAACTGTACGTTTTAATACCAAATAACTGTA
>JAOUZG010036900.1:1141176-1168855 GCA_026289955.1 Argiope argentata | reverse complement strand
TGTGTGTGTGTGTGTGTGTTCTTTTAATCTGTATATAAAAAATGATTTTAAATTACCAAAATACATTATTTTTCGTAAAGAATATTCTTATCTTTTCTCCGTTTGATTGTCCAATTCCGAAAAAGATACAAAGCGCTTCCTTATGATAAACTAAATTTCTTTTGCTAGAAAGTTCTCCTATCAAGGAAAAAGAAAGTGTATAAACATAAAAAAAGCGGAATATTATTTGAAAAGAATAACCTCAGCTCTAATTTTTTTTTCCAATATAGCCGAAGAGATGAAAAATTCTATTTCGATTCAAACCATTTTGAAAACGCAATCGGTCAGTTTTAGAACGATTTCGTAAAAACATTTCCAGTCTATATTTGAAGCCGTAACAAAAAGAAAGAAAAGAAAAGAAATGGAATGAAGAAATGGAATCAATATTTTTTCTTCTAACATTGAACAGTGTATAGCTTCCTCGTACTTCCACTCGAAAGATACAAAGAGATGTTGCCAATTTTTCAGTATCATTTGATCAATAAACTATTGAATCTTTTACAATAAAATGAAATCGGTGATATTTGAACAATTTTTATGTAATCAATTTAAGCATGCTATGAAGAGTTGTGGCTATGAGTCAAATGATTTTTACATTGGTGATTTTCCTTTACTTAAAGAATCAGTCTCTTATTATATCAAAATAATATTATATTATCAATCAAAATTTTAATGTAATAATCATCGTCCTAATAAACTTTTATATATTTCATAATTCTCGAATCATGTTTATTACTTAACTAAATAGTTAAGAAACAAATTAAACTTAGTTTTGACTCGAACTATTAGGAAAAGCTTTATGAGATCAAATATATGAATTTCATTCATGGTCAATACGAAATTTTAATTGAATTAAATTGAATAAAACTGAATTGAATTCATAGGACCTAGTGGGAAGATCTCGGCATGTGAGCCGGAGGATCTGAAGTTCGAGATCCGAATCCATCGAAGAACCGTCGTGTAAGGGGGTCTGTTGTACATTAAATCGTTAGATCAAATGTCCTCCAGCTGGTGTGGTTCTGTGTGGTATGGTGGGGAGAGAGGGATGCTCTCTCAGGTGTCGTCCTTGTCATCTGACCATGGTTCAAAATGGCGAAAGGGCTGCCGAGATATCCGTAGTACTGCTTTACAAAGGAACGTTAATATAAATAAACAGATTGGATTTCACTTAGACTGCATAAACGAATAGTAACAAATTACTTAAAAACTTATCAAAACATAACTGGAAAGACATTAAAAGACAATTTATACAAAAATATTCAAATTATTTTTTTCTTTAGAACTTTTTTATTCATTTGCCTATTCTTCTAAAGTTGAAATATTGTTCTGCAAGCATGTACGTTATGCAATAAATGGCACAAAATTTTAAGCAGCGCATTATCTAACCTGTTTTAAATGGAAGATCACGATCTGTAATAAGAATTGCTGAAATGCAAATTATATTACATATTTTGAGGTTTTCAGAAACATTATCTTAATTATTGTGAAAATGCATTTAAATGGGCAAAAGAAATATATTTAAAATGTAAAAAATAATTATATATATATGCCAATTCAATTAACAAGTCAGGAAAATCTCATTTAAAGCGAACCAACTGGAGAAATCACAATTATTGATACTGATGCTAAAAGCAACTGAAATTTCGGTCGCTTTGCAAACCCTGGAAAACCTCGCATGAGAAATATTAAGTCGTTATAACTCAGTTGTTAATTAAATGTTAAAATCCCAATGTTATTATATGTACTTCACTTACCTGAAGCCTGATTGTAGTTTGAAATATCACTATGATATTTAAGATTTTACATATTTCTTCCATTACTGAATTGAAAAGAATTGTTTGAAAAGACTCTTAATAAGGCTTGAAATATTTTCTCATTAATATATTAAACCCTTTTAGAGATCAGATTCTTCACTTAAATATTGAACATCCTGCCCATTAAACTCTATTAATACGGAACGTATTTATTCAAAATATTACCTACTTATTTAAGTATAATGAAAGATATGAGATTAATGGAATCAATCTATTAAAAATTATTGCTAGTTCATATAGAACGATTTCTATTCTATCCAATAAAAGCGGAAGTCAAAGTCTTATTTCGGAGTCACTATACAAAACAAAGCAATTTTTTTAACTTTATTTTAAAGCCGACAAGAGTATGCGATCAGTTGAATGCTTTGAAGGGACAATATAATTAATTTTAATTTTATCTCAACAATAAACTGGCTGTTATGGATTGTGTATCAAATTAAACTTATTAAAATAATAAAATTTTATATAATGCACACAAACATTGCTCTTTGAGTAAAATCATAGACTCTCCGACCCGTCACGAAAGCACACAGATTAACCATAAAATTGAATGACCGGACCGCCGAAACAGCAACACTGGTGTGAATTGTGGTTGAGTCCTAATTGCCATCACAGGCAGCGGTACAATCCTCCCCGTAGAAAGTAAGTCATGCGATAGATGGGATGAGTTCAATCCTCAACTATTAGTGTACCCACCAAGGGTGGCCAAATCCAACCACCATATCGGAAGTATCTCATTCTAAATTACAAGGTGCCCCCCTGGGGGACTAAGATTGAGTAAAAACAATTTTTCTCGTAGATTTTTGAACACTTAAGTTCACAAACAGCAAAATGTTGCTTAATTTTAATTAACTTAGTAGTATATTGCAATAAACTTCTGCAATATATGTAATATATTGCAGTGGTAGTAAGGTATAATATTTCCGCAGAATAACTAAAAATAGCATCTGCTCAGTCGATTTGTCATTTAAGATTGTTTGGTCAGTAGTTGAAATACCGTCAACTGTATTTTATCCCAAAACTGAAATTTCCCTTAAATTGTTATTAATTGCTAATCTAAGATCTGGAAGTTCCTAGACTTTTCTTAAATAACCATATTGGAATATTCTCGAACATCCCATATGTGAACAACTGCCTAGTTTCATCAGTGATAGGAAAGTTCTCGTGCTGTTACGAGTTCATTCGTTCTGATAAATCTAATTTGTTTAAAATGACAACTTCGTTTTTCAATTCTTCTTGATATATAAGATTTCAAAGGCCAAGTTTGATAATGACCAAACATGATTTGCATATTTGTATTTTTTTTAATTAAACAATGCATAATGCATAGTATTTTTGACATTTCGATTTAGAAAAACCCATTTAAATTAAATATTATTATTCATTCAATAAAGAATAAATAACAAATAATTAATGGCAACAGAATTTTTCTTTATTATTGAAAAAGTTATATATATTGTTACAAGCGAGCGAACGTCGCTGGAAGCCCGGAAGGGAGAGCGATTGGTGATGGCGTCAAAGAGCTTGGCGCCAGCTGGGTTGGTTTGGCGAAAGGAATAGTCTGGTAGCCGCTCGATCTTACGTGAACAGCGCGTTGCTTCCCCGTGGTTTTGTGCTCGCGCTGGCTTGGCTATATAAGGGACGGATTGCCGGAGCGAGTTAGTCAGTTCCAACAGCCAATGGAGATACAGAGTCCAGACTATATCTGCTAAGAGCAAAGCTTTCCAATTCCAGCAAAGGTCGAGGATTAAGCCCCGGCCGGGGCTAGGCGCCTCGTTAAATTCCATCTTGTCTTGTCTAGCGAGTTAGTCAGTTTCTTCTCTCTCGGAAGAGAAGCGTTTCGCTGGTCTAGCGGATTCTCGCTTGTTATTAATGAGCTGTAGTTAAGTTTGCTGTTAACATTGTGTTATTGAGCTCGCTGTGACTTACTGTTTACTGAGCTATACGATAGCTGTTTTACAGTCTGTGTTTATTGTGCCTGTCATTTATGCTGTAAGGACTGCTGGATTGTTTTTATCTGAAGTTTTACTTTATCACGTCATCCTGTAAATCGCTGTAAATAAAGTTATTTTTGCTGTCCTCAAATAAAGTCCATTCAATACGAACCCGCTATGCTAAAAACGTAACTATATATATATATATATATATATATATATAGATAGATAGATAGATAGATAGATAGATAGATAGATAGATAGATAGATAGATAGATAGATAGATAGATAGATAGATAGATAGATAGATCTGTCTGTCTGTCTGTCTGTCTGTGTGTATGTATATATAAAGAAAATAAAATTCTACTGTGAAACAATAAAATAAGCCATGTTCCAAATTTTTCAATCACTTATTTTCGATATAAAATAAGCTCTACATATGATAACAATATATTTAGCACTAAAATTTTCCTCCACAAACTTAAAGTAATAAAGACCCCAATTCTGGCTTTCATTTATTTATTTTTTGTGTCCTATATAGACTAACGTATATGTTACAACATGCTTGCCGAACAACGCTTAAGCAGATTGATTTCGCCGAAACTTTTCTACTCACTGCCAATTTAACAATTCATTGACTTGATCACCTTATACAGAGTTTATGTCTCATTAGTAAACTCGATTTCTCTACTCTATTGCAGAGAGCGGACCGAGGGACTACAAAACAATCATTAGTAATTCTCACATCCACGCATTGGAAAACGGATCTCTAATGATCCGGGAAGCAGAACAGAATGATGCCGGATACTATCTCTGTCAGGCTACAAATGGCATCGGATCAGGCCTGAGCAAAGTCGTGGAGTTGACGGTGCATGGTGAGTACTGGTGATTTAACAGCAAATGGTAACTGTCAATGTAATTTACCCATGTAATTATATTGAAGTATAAAAACTTGTCAATGTGGTGAAAATTTAAAATACTTGGATAGCTCTTAAATTTCCAATCCATCCATTCATCTATCGCTTATTTAAAAATTACTGAATTCATTAATTACGAACTTAAAATATATTTCTTTGATAAATAGCCTTTACTCTTTCAAAATATTTATTATGTTATATGTTTTTTTTTATTTTTTTTGAGTGCGGAATTTATTTATTTTTTTTTATTGTAGAACTAAAAAGTGCTAATTTATGTTTTTTAAATATAGGTATCTTATCAAATATTTTTTTAATTTAAGTTTCTTACTTAGATTTTTTTTAAAAATATAAATTCATAAGATACCTAGATTTAAAAAAATATTAATTCATAAGATACCTAGATTTAAAAAAAATATTAATTCATAAGATACCTAGATTTAAAAAAATATTAATTCATAAGATACCTAGATTTAAAATATATATAAATTCCAAAGATATCTAGATTTTTTTTAAACTATAAATTGATATTTTATCAATTTATATTTTTACTCTAGGTAGCAAATAAGTTCAACAATTTTTTTAGCTAAAGTTTAAGGCTAAAGGTCTACGGTTAAGATTACCAAGAATAAAGATATTAATTGATAATATATCAATTTATATTTTTACTCTAGGTGTCAACTAAATTCAACAATTTTTAAGATAAGGTTTAGGGTTAAGGTTTAATATTTTTTAAGTTAAACTAAGGTCAATGTTCGCTTCAGCGAACTGTAAACATCAAAATATGGAAACTTAATTTTAAAAAGAGAACTGCACCCTAAATCGATCATGGTTCCAAAGGGATTTATACTTGTACATCACAATCTCTTGTACTTTGATTAATGTTGTTATTTAGTCCTTTTTGTGTTCTGGTTCCATATACAATAGGAGAAAAGAGATGCAATATCAACTCTAAGTCCTCCCAATTTTTAAAGTTGGTGTTGACATTAATATTGTAGAAAGCTGTAGGCATTGACAAACATATATCCTGGAGTTGTAATAGCATAAATATTTTTTTCTGGTCCTTATCATAAATACTTTCAAATATATTTCATCAACTGTGTTTTCCTATTATTGACAATTTTTTTATTATTTTCCTCTGCAAATTTATAGCCCTATTGCGAGCTCATTGATCGTTAAACCTTCTTAATCTTTATTAATCTCTTCTTAATCTTCATCAAATAGTTTATATGCTGGATTAAGCATAATTTTTTCAGAAAATATGATCTAGAAATGATGAAAAAAATGTAATAGAAACTCTTGATTAAGACAAACCATAATTAGCATACACAAGAGCAATACTGGAGTTCGTAGAAAAAAAAATTACTGGTCACCAAATCCGATAGCTCATAAACATTAGGTATTGTTTTCCACTATTTAAAGAAATGTATAGAAATCTCGGAACTCAGAAAAAAGCCGAAAGTTGAAAATAATAAGTTAAGTGCAATATTGATGGTTCCATGTAATCTTAAAACTCTGAAAGACATGATGCTAAAAATTGTCAAAAACTAAAGGACATAATGTCAAAAAGTTTTCTACCAACTGTTTGAAAGTTTAAAAGTGATAGGATTTATGTCGTTGTGAAACAAATTTTTTGAGAAATACTTTGAATTTTAATGAGATTTTGATTATATATTTTATTTCTTGATCAAAGACCTTGAGGTGCAAGTCATAAGTTCCGGTTAGGTAGTCAGCCTAACACGTAAACCCTCAGTATTCAGTTTCCAAGCATGCTTGGTTCTCAGATAAATAGATCAGTGAAGGTGAAGGAATATCATTAGCTATTTAATTTTTGAACAATAAAAAAATAAGTTATTAAATTTAAGTCAAAATTATCATGCTCAGGTAATTAAAATATTTCCATAGTTTGTGAAACTAAGTCAACTGACGATTAAACAAAATACTTTTTAATCATATTTAATTTATAACAAGGATCAAAGAAAATAATAAGTATCGCACATAGCTAATTAATTTTTATGTAACAAATGAAAAAAAATATATATTTTGAAAATTATTTTTTATCCCGTGAAATATAAATAAAATGATAGAATCAATGTTACTTTTATGATTAATTTGAAAAAATCTCTCATTTTTCAAAAAAAATATAATTAATATTTTCAAAATAATTAATTGCTTCCACTTTGAACAGATGACAAGTAGTAATTAATTTCTTTCAAATTTCAGTGGCTGCCTATTTCAAAGGAAAATTTATTGCTCAGACTCTGAAGAAGGGGGAAAGTGCCAATCTTTATTGCGAGGCCTTTGGCGAAATTCCCATCACGATTCTCTGGAGTAAAGACAGACAGCCGTTTGACCCCGCCACCGATCCTCGGTAAGGCATTCACTATATATCTTTTATTCAATATAAATATATATTTCCGAAGCCAGTAGGAGATATTTCGTAAAAAGTAAGATTTCATTTTTTTTCTCCTTATAAAGTACAAGTAAAGTTATTTTTTTATAAAATAAAAATTAGAAATAAAATAAATTTAAACTCTATTTCTTCATTAAAAAAATGTAAATCGATGGCATCAGCAATTAAATTTCTTTAGAAATCTTTGATTTTAAAAGAAAGTGAATATCTCTATATTTATTAATAAATAAATGTTTAAAAATTCATTTAAAATAGAGTTTTAATTTATATATCAAAACATCAGTATCATGAAAAGCTAATTTTTTTTAGCTTTAACTTGATGCAAAAATCAATTTTGTGCTGCAATATTTTCGGAAGTTATAGCGAAAAAACTTCAAAATTTGGCTTATCTTTTAATTAATTAAAATTTTAATTAAAAATTCAAAAAAGAGCTCCAAAGTGACAATTCCCACCCCCCCCCAAGGTATACATGTACCAAATTTGGTAGCTGTCGGTCGAACGTTCTGGCCTGTACAGCGCCAACACACATACAAACACACAAACATTGTGCTTTATTATAAGTAAAGATAAAGGTGAATGTGCGTGCGTGTGAATGTGTATGTAAGTGAGTAAATGTATAATGAGGTTCAGAAAAACAAAGGCCATATTATTTTAATTATAAAAATTTAAACACAAAAGCAGAATTTTATGTCCCAGAATTGAAAAAATAGTATACTCGGTCAGTTGAACTCTTAGAAACTTTACTTACTGTTTGATATCATTTTTATTGAATACCAAACTTTCTTAGGTCTTTTTGCACACACAAAAAAATAAATGTATGGAAGAAAAGGAAACAATTTTAAAATGCTGCATAAAGATTAAGCACTTTCTTTTTACTTTTGAAAATTTGAAACACTTCTTAAAATTTGTATGGTTGCATTGAAAGCATAATTATTAAAAATAATTCATAGCAAGCTAAAAAGCTATGGACTAATAACGCTACTCAGAGTAGGTATTAGTATTTTATCAAGCTTCCTTTTAGTATTTGGATTTTTTAAAATGAAAACATTGAAAGGATACTTGGCTTAATATAAAATTTTGAAATATAGAATTACTCGCTACTGATTTCAAATGTTTTAGAACAAAATCCCTTACAATGTACAAACAAATTTTAAGTAAAAAAATGGGAATATAGAAAAATAAGTGAAATTAATTTTGGAATACCAGAGTAAATCGAATCATCATTGAATTTTGGATGTTTTATTTAATTAATCTGTAAATATTAATATATAGTTTCTCAAATTTTATATAGAAAATGTTTCCGATTTTTTAAAAATTTTATTTGTGATAAATATACTTTATAAAAATATTTTACTCCGTTCAAATATTTCATTTATTTAAAGTATATACGGAGGTAAATCAAAAAGTCTTTGTGCCTATTTTTTATTCGCCAAAAACGGGCACATACAGTTATTTACAAATATACATAGTGTACTACGTACTTTACATTATTTCTCCACATAGTCACCACGCCGATTCAGACATTTGTCCCATCGCAGCAGTAAATTAGAGATCCTCCTGTGGTAGAATTATTCCGGCTACCCGGGGAACTACCGTCGGACCACTTTCTTGGCTTCTTCGTTGCAAGTAAATCTCTGTCCTGCCAGAAACTTCTTCAGTGGACCAAAAACGGGGCAAAAAATCACTAGGAGCAAGGTCTGGACTGTAAGGTGGGTGTTCCAGATTCTCCCAGTGAACGATACCATGCAAGTCTTCACGATCTTTTTTGAAACTCACGACACTGCCATTGAACACTTCTCAAAGAGAGACTTTTCCCCGTACGTGAGGTGCATTTCCCTCTGAACTGCTTTGAGTGTTTGTCCCTTGCTCCATAGAAAACGAATAACACTTCGCTGCTTATAAGATGTGGATGTCTGAAGAACAACCTCCATCTTAAATGACTGATAGCAGCTCTACTCATCGAAGAGAAAGGCAAATACGGCTGGTACGGTTCAAGGAACGTTCATTGCTGGGAATGTATATGTTCACTTTGTATTCACAACCGTATTTTGGCCAAAAAAATAGGCGCAAAGTCTTTTTGATTTGCCCTCGTATATTTACGTTTATGAGATATATCATTTAAAAAAATCCATAAATTTGTATTCTTGGAAAATGTAATTGATTTGATTCATTTAAAAGTGGAAAAAAGGGGCGTGAATTTATTTTAGAATGTAAATATTAGAGATAATTAACAGTCATTGATTTCAAAAGGAATTTCAATTTTATTTTTATCTCCAAAAGTTATTCCGCCACTTGTTGAATTTCTTATTATTTTTCGCTTAGTTCTAGAAATAAAGTTCACTGTGAAAATAAAATAAGAGAATCAAAGGACACCTATAAATGAAGAAAAGGAACCTTTTTGAATTAGTTATTGCATCACGTTTGTAGAATCCAGGAAACGTCAGCACTCAACTTTCCCTTAGCTTGGCAATTTTTAAGTGGTTAGTGAGCACTCAACGCACGAACTCTTCCTTTCAAAGTCGATAAAATGAATGAATGAATGAATGAATGAATGAATGAATGAATTGTCTGGTCTTCAGCAGTTGAATCATTCATTCGACAAATGCCGCTTTAATCGCAATGCAATTATTTTAAATTATATTTGTCTGTTGCAAAAGTAATGATTTTGCTGGAAGTGGAACACCTGTTTAAGATTCTTTCACTCCCTTTGGGAAATCTGCAATATTGAAGAACGGAAAAGTGATGAATGGAATATGTATTCTGATATTGCTGTGTGGAATTGTTTTGATTACCAAAAAATTCTTTAAAAATTCTCAAGGTAAATTTAAAAGTTTTATCAAAGTTTTCCATAAAATTCATATTTGGAATGTTATAATATGGAAAGTTTGTATGATAGAAAGTATACACTGGTTTCCAATAATTAAAGAACAAATTCCTACTTTTATTTTTATACTCCAAAATAAATTGGGAGAAACAGGCTGTTGTTAATTGCCTGATATGGGAAATATATTTTGCTATTTGATTGAGAAATATGCAAATATTTTGTAGAAAGTGACTGGCAAGTAAATTAATAAAAAAGTGATGTACAAAATAAAGATATTGAAAATATTTTAGCAACATTTTTTTAATTACTTTCTTGTATGCATAGCATACAGAAATTATAGTAATAGTCAAATAAAGTAAAGACTATATTTTTGTGAATCTCCACAATTTAGATCTGAATGAGTTTAAAAACACATTTTAAAAAATGTCCATCTGCCTGCCTGTGACAAAGATACTTCAAAAACGCTTTGAGCTATAAGGATAAAATTTGCTATACGGTCTTTATATTGCATTCACAAATTTCGATCAAATTTTCAATAAGAATAAAGCCGGCTGTTCTATTTAGAGTTAATGCGATAATTGCAACAAAGAGATCTAGATAGATAAAAATCAGCACACATATTTAATAACTATGGTATGAATTTTAACTAACCTGTGAAATTGTAAGCTATAATCAGTTAATGGTTTGCTATTTGTCAGTCTTTACTTTTAGAAACTTATAAACGCTATCTGTCTTAAATCGTCTGTCTGTGAAAAAAGATGATTCATAACGTTTTTATTATAGACGTAAGAATTTTGGTATACGGTCTTTATACCAAACTTGGGCATTCTATTAAAATTGAGTAAAATATGCTCAGAGAAAGTCCTTTCGTCTTATTGTTCTAATATAATTTAATATAACCTGTACAACCAACAGAGCTAGATAGATAAAATTCGATATACAGGATTAACATGTAAATTCTTTACATCTATGAAAGTTTGAGCCAAATGCAATAATGGAATGCTTGTTTGTTGGTCTATATGTGTTTAATGTTTTTACTAGTCATCCCACCTCTTAGAAACATATCATTAAAACTGTTTCTAAGAGATATCTATAGAGTACTCTTAGAAACATATGAACTGGATAATTTAGCGATGAAATCACTTAAATATATCAAATTTAGTATGTGAGCTCAAATCCGATTTTTGGATACTACTAATCACATATTATGGATTATTTGCCAAATACTTCGCCACGTATTGAACAATAAATTTAGTAAAAATGTTAAATTCGCTCCAAAAGGTAATATTTTGTAACTATTGTACACCAATGCTCTCTGGAATAACATCCTTATTAGAGTACATGAGAGAAAGTTTTGTGGAGACTGCTGGTTCTGGCTTCTTTTGACGTAGCTAATAATAATAAATGAAATCTTTATTTTATCCATGAAAATATCGCGGATATTATAAAAAGGCTTTTCAAACTGAGATTTTGTTTATAGATTTGGAATTACCAGAAGTGTTACTTTACAGTTTTGAAAATAAAATTATTTCATTGGAGCCGTTATTAAATACTATAGTTCTGGTAAATTCACTAACATTCCTACGATGTAAGATCATTATATTCAGTTTAATGAAATTTCGACTTACATAGAAACTTGCACAATATATAAAATTTGAAATAGGATAAATAGAAAAAAATCAGGCTCGGGATTATCTGATTAGATGGTGAGAATAATCTTAATCTATATTGAGTTTATTTTTCCTTGAATTAGTTCAATAATATAAATTTTTATTATATCAGAACATTTTGTTTTGGGGATGAGGCTTTTGGCGTCAACAAAAATGCGTGGTCGATGAATTGAAATTTTACTATCTTCACGAGCATCTAAAAAAATCAGCTTATAATAATCTGTTGCCATTACATTTACAAAAACTCTGATTTAAAAATAAGTTAATTACTACAACAAATAAAACCTTAAAAATGTCCTTTTGAGCACGTGATTATATGAAGAAAAAAATAGAAAATGTGATATTTTTTAAACAATAAAGGCGAGACACTTTTTTTGGATCGTTTGCAGTACTAAAGAGATTCATTCAATGAAACAATTAAAATGAATAAAAATATAACTTAACTTTCACGAGCAAGTGGTGCTTGGCTGCTCAAGAAATGATGTTCTGACGTGATACATTGAAATATACATAGCAGATTTCCTTTTAATATTTTTTTAAGTATGTTTATTCTTAACATCCAATGGAAAATAACTTCATTTAAGATTTTTTAAAATGATAAAGTTTTAATACTAGCATAATTTTTTCACTTTCATAAGAGTTACGATAATAACTCTATTGTATAAAAACAAAACAAAAATATCAGTTCAAAAGAGGAAGCGTAACGATCATATTAGATAACACTATTACTGGAATATCTTTAATTATTTCTCAAACTTTTTAACTACTCATAGAACAAATTGCAATTCTTTTAGGAAATAAAAGCTTTGCAATCAAGAAATGTGAAAAAAACGTTATAGATCTACTTTAAACAATATTACCTGAGTGTATTAAATAAATGTATTGACGTAAACAAAATAATGGTTAACCCTCTCCTTCAAAAGGAAAAAAACAGAAAATACGTGAAAAGGCTTCAAGAAGAAAATTTTTAAGAAAAGGGCAATTTTTAATCATGGGAGACTTAATTTCCAAAATTAATTATAAATCAAGAATACAACCTAATTATCAAAGAAACCCAAAACCCTTAAGCAACTTTAATTATGTCAGGGTTTCAATCTTAAGCTTCTGAATAAAAATTCAATATTCTGCATTTTTAAGATTTTCTAAACAACTTTCGTATTTTTTAAGTGTCTAAAAGCAGCTTATAAAGAAGTCTAGAGCGGAAGATGCATAGAATTTAAAATTTTTAATATTTATGACGCATGAAAAATAAATTCAGTATAGATAATAAAGACTTTCGAATTCGTTCTAAATATTTTGTGCGATCACGTACATCTCTAAGATATCTTAAAAGCTCCTTTGAAGTTTTCTTAGAAGATTTCATTTAGTCTATTATATTCTCTATCGTGTATAACCTTTCCATGTTTATTAACTCCCTAAGCCAGTCTCTTTAATCTAATAAAAATAGTATTTCTTAAAAGAAGATTATCGGAAACGAACTGCAGAAATAAACACTGAAAGAGCATTACATGATAAGAAAGATTAAGAGAAATAAAATTTGGAGAATAATGAGATCATATAAAGATAAAATTAAATAAATGAAATTTCGACAAAAGTAATAATATAAATTTTATTTTCCAACCTTGTATCTTAAGCGTAACATGTGTTTGTGCTTTTCTCTAACCCTTTTATCTATGGTTTTATGAGTTTTCTTTTTAAAGGATAATGGAAAGTTATGATCCATTCTTTGAAATGAAGTTTGGATTTTTGCGAATCTCCTTCGTGGAGGGAAAGAGGGGAAAAAAACAAAATCGGATTCCTCAGGAGACGCGTTTATTCCAATTTCTGAATAGGATTTTGTTTTCTATATTTATAAGAAGGAGAAAAAAAAGACTATAAAAGAGAGGATTTACTTAATGGAATCTTAGATTAAGAGAAAAAACGTGTACCAAAGATTTATTTGCAAACTCACTGAAAAAAAATGAACATTGAAGCTGAAAACTTTGAAAAAAAATTTCTTAAAAGAGTAAAAAAAATGAATATAATTAATACAAGTAACACTTCTCACTAAAATTTAATTTAATTTTTTTGCCATATGATTTAATATTCTCGTGTGAAATAATTTTTTCTCTTATCTCTCTACTAATAACAAAGAAGAATTGTGTGTTGTTTAGATATACAATAGATAATCAAACATACTAATGTTTATCCAAATTTACTTTGAGGAAATAAAAGGGGCGATTGGGAGCAATTTTTTTTGAAATTTTATTTCGATAACAATTTAATAATCTTGTTTCTTTACCCCAAATTTAATTATTATGCCAGATCATGGTGCTGATTTGGGAATGAGGTGTGTTTGTGTCAACAAAAATCCGTTGGCGAAAAATAAAAATTTTATTATCCGAATGAGCATCTGAAAAAATCAGCTTTTAATAAGTATTGCAATTGTATTGACAAAAGCTCTGAATAAAAAAAATGAGTTGATGACTGAAGCAAACAAAACCTAGAAAAATTAAATTTTGAGCACCTGATTATATGAAATGAAATAAATAGGATATGTGTTTTTTTATACAATAAATGCGATACAAAGTTCTTTTGAATCGTTTGCAATACTAAAGTGACTCAATCGACGAAACAATTAAAATGAATAAAAATATAACTTAACTTGCACGAGCTCGTGGTGCTTGACCATTCAAAAAATTATATTCTGACATGATACATTGAAATATGCAAAGCATATTTCTATTTTAATCTTTATTTCTTTATTAAAACATTTATAAAACCCCTGTGCACCACGAAGCATCCCACAGTGTTTACTGAAGCAAGTGTCAGTTTTCTGGCACAGAGGTAGCGCGTCTTCCTCGCGTTCTGGAAGTCCCGGTTTGGGCATGGTTTTTCTTCTGAGTGCTATCTGTGATATGTGCCCCCTGTAAAAAGAGGCTGTGCTAACAAATGTGGTGAGTGTGTAGCTAAGTCGTACTCTTGGCCCTAGTTGGAGTTACTTCAAAAACAAGAGACGCTTCTTTCGTCTTAAATCTGCTGCTGTATCAGCGGGGAGCTTGTCCATAGGCAAGTGCTATAAGTAACAACAACAACACGGAAGCAAGTATGCAACGTATTACGTGAAGAAAAAGAAAATCTAACAATCATGAAGGATTACAGATGTCAACAATAAATTTACAAAAATTTTCAAAAGCATTTCCTGTGGAACAAGTTGTTGAATTATGGCTAATTTATATTAATGCCCCTGAGAGCCAGTCTCTTAGTCTGTCTTTCTTCAACAAACTTCGAACATAGAAGGAGCAGATCTTCAACATTTTCCTTACCACACATATTACAATCGCAGGGAGATGACGGAAACAAATTAAATGTGCACAAATAACTTTTAAAATTACATGACCAGTGATAAACTGGTTATTTTATAATTAGTATAAAATTGATGGTATGACATTCTCTTATTAACCCTTTAACCGGCTTCCCCGTACGCTGTAAGTGCATCGAATTTTGATAGTTGTAAACAAAAAATAAATTATTCATAACAATTATAATTCAATAGTAAAATGATTTCGAATGCGTAGATAAACCAAGTATTCCATGAATTTCTATTTGAATCAAAATAAGAAAATATTCCCAAAATAGAAGGTGTCATCTTATTAGATAGTAGGGAAAATAAACCGGTTAAGGGATGACAAAAATTTCTTTGTTAAGCTCCCTTTACTCGAAATGAGATATTCTTGATTCCAAGACTTCTCTGTTTTTTCTCTCCAAATCTTCTTGTAAAAGAATTTAAGAATATTAACAATATCAATTCTTAGCTTAGTAGTGGCATTTTCAAGCCAATCGGTCCACTCAATTCCATAAATGTCCGTGTTTCATGATAAATGCAAAAAGTATTAAATATTTTTATCATTCAGACTTTTAATGTGGTTTTGGATCTGAACGATTACGTTGTTGAACAAAGAAATAGACTTTAGAGAATCCAAAGATGATAGAGAATCGGTGCAGATAAGAGATTCTGTGATTACACTATTTGACTCAGTGATCCATTTGATGACGAAGTTAAAAGATAAAAGTTCAGCTACAAAAACTGTGTATTCAGCACAGATTCTGAATTGAAAGTGCTCAGATTCAATAACACTTCTGAAAGAAAAATGCGAAGCTAACTCTACAACCAATTTTACTGCCATCAATAAAGCAAACAAAATTTGGTACTTACGTATTCTACAGTCTTCACCAACGGTTTAGTAACCCATTGGCGACAGATTTAAATTTTGCGATAAAGATCAATGGATTACACCATTGTCAGATTGTCATAATTGGTGGTTTTTCATTAGCGACGACGTCACATTTGGCGATAAAGTTGGATGGTATAATATGTAAGTACTCACAATTTAATTATTTTGAGCCAATTTTTCGCCACACTTTCTTGACAATTTTTATGGTAACTTCAAAGACCTTTTGAGCACCTAACTTGTAGTTATTTTAAAATGGTGGCCTTTCGACTAATTTGTGAAAAGTTTGTCACTTTTGGGGAGAAAAAGAACATTAAATTTTAGTCTTACCTTTAATCAAACTAAGAAGTAAATGTGGAGCCTTTTACTTAAAAACCCCATCACCACATATTTCCAAGCCGCCAAGTATTGCTAATCTTTAACATTTATCAATATTACTAAAACACACAGTATGGAAAAACATACTACCATTTTATAATAGTAAAAAAATTATGCGGTAAACATCAAATGATTACGAAACAATGTTTATAATTAATATGGTAAATAGGGAATAATATATATGTTTGTATTAAAATATTTTTCCATATTTGCACTTTTAATAATTTATTCCTCATTTAATTTCTACCTTTCATAGATCCTCATATAGATCTTTTTAAAACTTACAACTATTTATTTTAAAATTTTCTTCTGAATTTAATAAATTTTATATCAACGTAAAACACCGATATTAAAATTTCAAACATACATCACGCCTTATTTTGTAGCTTATCTTGATGCAAAATTAGAAGCTTTAGATTTCCAAAATCAGTTCAACTCAATCAATAAAGTTATGTATTTCTTCCAGGGAAAATACAATTATACTAATTATAAGTACAGTGGAGTAATTCTGAAATGCATTTTTGCCTACGCCGGAACTACTAGTACTGAAAAGCAGAAATGAGTTGATATAATGAAATATTTCAAATCTATCACTATATCAACTTTACTATGAACTATTTAAACTTATGATTGAAATTGAACAGACTTAGAAATATATTAAATCTCAATAACAAAAGCTCTGATATCCTAAAATCTTTTGGGAGGACGTGAAAATGCCTGTTGTGTCATGCATGGGCTTAAACATCTTCAACAGTATCAATTTATTAGTGCTCAACTGTTTTCTTATATTCTGTATACTAAAAAATAATCATCGTTTCAATAAAGCTGCACATCTTCAGTGCTTGTTCGCCATTTTTGATTGGAATAATAACTATAACTATTCAATTTATAATGTACAACACAATTGCATTCTAAAATGATGCTATCACTCATATATGAATATAGCAAATTGATACTGCTTTTTACGTTTTGCATGGTCTTCGACTTCATCGAATTTCTTTTTTAATCTCTGTACATATTTGTATTCGTAATTTCTTAATGGGAATACGGTAAAATTGTCTCATTTATATGCTGCTTAGCCTTCGAATTCATTGAAATCTTTGCGACATCCTTATACATTTGTGGCGCTAGCTTCATAAGCCAAATAATATATCCGATACTGAAGTATACTTTTGGTATTGTGGTTATGTTACTCGGCTACTAGCCCTAGCATCGTGAGTTCGGACTGCGACCTTCATACACCACACTGGTGACCTTGACAACACAACCTCATGCGACTGTCGTGGCACCATCGCAAGCAAACAAAGCCGTCAGACCCACTTAACGCAGCAAGCAGCAACTTCTACATTCGCTTCCCAACGCACTCATATGCTCTCCATAACGCTTGGCGCTCTAAAAATCATTCGTCTCTGCATCGACTCATTAGTGGAAAAGTACTGTGACGCTTGTTTCATAAGCCAGATAACATTTACGAATCTGAAGTATACTTTTGGTATTGTGGTTATGTCACTCGACTACTGGCTCTAATCTCGAGGGTTCGTACCATGACTTTCAACTGCCGTACATATATGCAAAGTAATCTTCTGCAATTTAAATTTATAATCCATTTTAATCTCTTTTCTAGCTACCCTTTTCATTATTTCGTATTCGGTAAACAGATGAAAACACCACCAATATGTTTCTCATTTATGTCTTTGGTTCGTTCACTACAATTATAATGATGAAATATTTCGTTTATCAGAGAGGATCTGGGTCATCCGTCATTTATTCCGTTAGCACAATTCGCAAATTCCCTATCTCCATCATTATTTATCTGTTCTTGTTAAAGATTACAATTAATATTATAAGCTTGAAATTATTCACAATTGGTGAATTTAGAAGATTAATACCCCGATGATAATTTTAAAACTGAGAAAAATGAATGGAAATAAATTATTATATTTCCCTTTAAAGAAAGAAATCACTATGCCGAATAGCACATGCATATTTTGTCATGAATGTAACTATCCCTAACTTTTTGAACATAGGGATTATGAATTGAATTAACATCATCATTTGTTTCTTCACTTCAATTTTTATTTAACTTTTTGAACATAAATAAAAATAAAAGTGAAGAAACAAATGATGATGTTAATTCAATTCATAATGCAGTACGTGTCATATGCAGGAAATCATAAAGTCAGAGGAGCTATAAAGATTTTTTCCATTCAAACAGTTGCATGCAGCTACATTAATGGTATGAAAGATGAAATGAAATATTAATATTGGAAAGAAACAGTGAAAGTATAATTTTTCTCAAGTTTGTTTTATACGAGTAATTTTTAAATTTAAAAAAGGGGATTATTTTGTAAATTTCTGATTTTTTTTATTTAATATTTTCATTGTCTGAACATTGTGAACATTATAAAATCAAAAAATGTCAATTCATTGAAATTTTATGAACATTATAAAATGTAAACGTTTAAAATTTCAAACATTATAAAACATTCAAGTCTGTTTTTTTCTTTTTTTTTAGGAATAACATTAAATTTTAGATTTACGCTTGTATATGTGTTAATGATATTTCACATCGCTAGATTCTATATTTTTCAAATTCTAATTCATGATAGAGTTTTCTGACATAAAACGGCATAAATTCTAAAGCATATTTTTTTTCTCAAATTTTATATAATGATTTATTTATATATTCTGCAGTTCATGAGCGTGAGACAAAGAAATCTATATATTTAGAAATATTTTATAAGTGCTTTAGTTTATATATTATAAGTTCTTTTTTAGTGCTTCGCAATATGAAAAAATATCAAACTCCAATATTTAAAGAATAATAAATCTTATTTTTTAGCTCAGAACTTTATAATGCATCTCTTAAAATATTTCCAGTATTTTAAGCAAATTATCTTATAGATATCCAAATTAAAAATTTTTGCTTCATAACACTTTTAAGCCAAAAAGAAAAAAAAACTTTTTCCAATTTTTAAAAAACATTTGTCACTTAACAGGTCTATATTAGTTTCTTAGAAACTTTTTTAATCTTACGAATACAAATATTCAAAATTAAAATTAGCTTCGAATTTTTTTTTAAAAAAAATTCAAACGTAATTACATACCTTATTGAATTTTAGTATTGTATTTTAATATAGAAAGGCTAACTCAAAATCTTTAACTCTTATATGAACTTGTTTTCATTGGTTATACTTTAAAGTTAATTGATTAATTATATTTTCTCATTCCATTGAAAAAAGCATGAATAGTGCTTTAATATTTATACATACATAGTTCAGTAAGTAAAAAAAAATTAAAGAAGTTATTTTGCTTTGTTTAGAAAAAAATTATTTCTCAAATAAAATATAGCATGCATATTTTCTGAAATTAAAATAGCAACTTCTTTGTTGCGACGTTCGAATTATGGGCGAATATCGCTGTATAAAATGCCCATAGATGGCGCTTCAAGTAGTGTAAAGAGTATTGTTTTTTGTAAATAAATGGAATGTGTACTGTGAAAATATCGGTCTCGTCATTATGCTGGAATTCTTTGTGTTTCTGAACCCCATAATTTTTTTTGAGTTAACACTATTATAATTATAATTAAGATGAAATCGGAAGATATATGAAATAGCAATGAAAACAAGTGGGAGTAGTTTCTCTTAAACTTTCCCGTATGCTCACTAATAAATTTTTCATGCCAGAAAATGCCTTTCTTAGCATTAACGTATGATAATTAAGAAATATTTATTTTTGCGTGAATTTTCACTTAATCTATAGGGTCATACTTGGCGAGTTATTTGACGAATAATCCCTGGCATGCCATTAACAATATCCGAAAATGGAATTTGCTCCTCAGACATGTTTCTCCGAACCAATTGAAACGAAGGTTTGAGACAAGATTGCAATTGTAGATACAAACTCTCATTTCATTTTCATGCCAGATTTCATATTATTAACTCTTTGCGTCTTTGAGTTATCAGGTTTTTATTTTCTGAAATTATAGACCAATAGATGGCCAATTCATTCCTGGATTTGGCTCAAAATTTTAAAGATGGCTAGATTATAGATGTTCATTCTATGCATCGAATTTTAACTATCTAGTTCTCTCCGTTGTAGAGGTAGTGTGTTAAATCATTTGAACAGCCAGACAGACAACTTCTTCTGAACTCAGGTTACTCAAAGTTTGATAGAAAACTGCAAATTTAGAGTAAAGACGAAATATCATATTTTCACTATCTAGTTCAAATCGTTTTTGTGATATCTTTATCACAGACAGGCGAACACCTTCCAAAGTATGTTTTTTCGTACTCAAAGTGATTGTGTTCGAATTTTGATGATTATTATATAATTTCTATACAAGGTATACAAAAAGGTAATAAAGAGGAATTCGTTTCGACAGGTAAAGAAACAGCTATGTTTGCATTAATGATTGGGCCGGGATAGCCTGGTTAGTAGAGTGTTGGACTCGTACTCCTCAGGTTACGAGTTCGAAACTCACCGACCAAAAGATTCCACGAGTGTGTGGCAGCTGGCGCTCGTTAAATCTGTTCGTGGTCGCAAAGTCCTCCATGTCGATAGTAATATCACTGGGGGTACTGAGTCAGAGGTGATCGTTCTATGTTCCAGGTCTAAATTACGATCTTAGATGAATGAATGAATATGCATGAATGAAGTCCGCCCCCTATTGAGGGTTGTGGCGTGTGTGTAGCTAAGTCGTACTCTTGGCCCTAGATGGCGCTCCTTGTTAAACAAAGAGAAGTATATCACTGACTTAAAATCTGCTGATGTATCAGCGGGGCTTGTCCATGGCAAGTGCCATAAACAACAACAACATTAAGGATACTTTGAAAATTATCAAATTTAATTTTTGCCACCCAAAATTATTTCATGTGGATTTCAAATTTCCGAATATTTGACTATATTTTGTTTTACTTCGGTAATAAAAAGGTCTAAATAATGTTATTCTACATCCCATCCACCAAAGAATGTATGTCATACTTCTAGTTTGAACTTCAGAGTGATTATTATGAAAATGAAGAGAAAACTCTTAATTCCGATGCATTGTTAAATCCCAATCAATGCCTTGATAGGACATAAATTGCTTTCAAAGACGGAACATGTTTTCATTAGATTGCAATATACAAGAAGCAATTGAAAATTCTGAGGTGGAAAATTGAATTAACATCCAATCACTTCTTTCGGAATTTTATTCACGTCGATTAACCTGATAAAAGCTCATTTAGTGATTTAAGCTTGAAAGCGTTGTAGTAATTTCACTCACAGAAAAAAATATTGCTACAGTCAATTGATTGTAGGAACTAATTTATTGTCTGTAAAATTCTTCTTAATTGTCCATTAAGGTTATTAATAGTTATCTACGAACATAAGTAATTAATGGATAAAAATTTTGTACTCAAGATTTTGAAAATTGCACATTAAATTAAAAATTTGTATTTATATTTTAGAACTTGCACCTTATCACCAAAAATGACAATAGCAATTAAAATAGTTTATTATGAAATTAAATAAGTTATATTTTAAAAATTAGATATAGTAAGAAATCTAATGAAATATGTTATATATTTTAATGTCGTAATTTTAATCAAAATCATATGATTGTAAAATATTTTTAAAGATTCTTCCTCAGCTTATAATTATTATTTAAGTAATTTTGATTAAGTTTTAAAGCTAAGATTTTTATCATTATTTAATTGTATAATGTTCTCTCGCTTATAATTTTCAGAATTTTCTCAACTGCTTCTCAAGTTGTATGTACTAATATTAGTTTAAACTAGATTAATAATTTAAATAATGAACATTACCTATTAAAATTACAGAAATTTCAAAAAAAATTTCATCATGCCTATTGTCATTAACAAATACCAATGATAAAAAAAACTTAAGTTTTAAAATGGGCAGGACTTTTCTTTGTCTGCTAGATATGACTTTCACAGCAAATGGCATGTTATTAGAAATGTTTTTAAGGTTATTATTTTGGCGTGTTATTAAGGTTATTTTAGAAATACGCTCTGATGTATTCAAAGATTTTTGATTCCCATATTGGTGGGAAATGTCAGCTATCACTATTTTATTTTCAAGTATATGTAGTATAGAGAAGCTAGAAATCGTCAAAAAGTTCAAATTCAAGATTTTGAAGAATCTTCACATTTTAAACCTTCCTGTGTTCGAAAAACACATTTTTGGAAAACTTCAATCTGTATGACAAAGATAACTTAAAAACGCTTTCAACTTGACGGATGAAATTTGGTGAATGGTTTTTTTTACACCAGATGTGATTTCTATCAAATTTTGAAGTAAGTCCATTCAATGGTAGTCTGTCTGTCCGCTGTTCGAATATAAGTTACTACGATAACTATAAATCGAAAAGATTTGGATAGATAAAATTTGGTACATGGATTTAATGTCTCTAATTATCAATACAATTTTATAACACCCCCACTAAAAAAATGTCTGCCTGTCTGTATCCTTAGCATATAAATGAGATAACTCAAAAATTCATTGATTTAAATATGTCTAATTTGGCAGGTCATTTTGTGATCAGATGTGTAATTTAAAATCAAATTTTGATTTTCCTTTTTAAGAAAGAGTTTGAAACCTAAATTTTATTTCCTGTTGCTATTAACCGAATACTTGAGATTGAAAGCCAAAAATTTCGCCAAGTATCCCACTATTCATTAAGTAAAAATGTTAAATTCAAGCCAAAGGATGCTTCAAATATAATTAACGCCAATGACAAGCAAGGAGGTTTGTGAGATATCAATGATTAGAGAGTATACCAGAAAAATTTGGGGAGATGAGAAGCGTGGGTTTTAATTAAAAGTGTAAATTTTTCTCTAACAATTAAATATCGAAAAGCCAAATTTAGGTTATGAATTCAATTAAAAACTAAAATATTTCCAAAAAAAACAATCGAAATGAAAAGCAGATGGTTTCTTACGAAGTTACGGAGATAAAAAGGAGTTACTTGTTGAGAGGTGTTTTTTTCTGATGGTATAGATTTTTTTACACATTATAAAACAGCTCCCAAAAGATTAATAAAATGACTTGGGTAATGCACATATTAATTTCAGAGCCATTAAAACCCAAAAATGAAGTCCTTCTTGGACAATACATACGTCAAAGTGAAAAAAAAACTTAATTTTAGAACGAATAAAAAGAAAAGTAAATTTTGACTGTTATCCGACTACCGAATCCTGAAATACTTTTGTATTCTTTTATTTCTGAAATTTAAATACCAAAGAAATCACCTTTACAAAGTGAAAAATGATAGAATAGACTATTCATAATTTTAATGTTCATTGTGAAATGCTTTCTTATATTACTGCCTAGGACATTAATTTTTTTCAGAGGCATTGCGGAAATAATTAAATGCTTTTTCTTTAAAGTCTCATTTTTATTTTTAGTAACTATTAATAATAATGAGATTGTCTTTAAGTAAAAACTTTTTCTTGATTATCAAAAGAATGAAACCTTATTTGAAGGTCATTGTTAAAAATATAATTCCGTAAACCTATTTCTGAAGAGAAATGAGAAAGAAACTACTTTTAAACAAAACAACTTATCTTTCTCAGATATCAGATTAATTAAATATAATAAAGAAATCAAACAGTATTTTTCTCATAATAATTTATTTTCTAATGCGGGAGCATTCATTTGATGCTAAATTTTAACATTTTCAAAAATAAGTTTTCATCTATTTGGGGAAGGAAATTGAAACATGCTTATAATTAGACAAGAAATGTTTGATACTAATTCATATGTTTAATCAAAATAGCATCAATTAGATAATATCACGTTACTTGATAAATTTAATGCATAGCCCTAATCTTGAAAAAATTATGGACTCTATTTATACAAACGTTTTATAATCAAATTTAACAACCTTTTAAATTACTTAATCTTTCCATCTTTTTAAATTTAAAACATGTTGTCTTTAGTTAGTTAACTCTTATATATATATATATATATATATATATATATATATATATATATAAATTTTTTCAGTACATACGCTCAGTTTTTTACCTTTCTAAAATATTTCATAAATTTTAACGTCATGGTAGTTGTTAAGGGATTTATGAACAAATTTAACTTCAAACGACTTCGTTTATTTTATCATTATCAAATTGAAAATCAATTCAAAGACTTTTAAAGATAATAAATCTTAAAGTACTTCTTTTATTCCATGCATTGGAATTTTGAGTTATTTTAAAAAATGTAAACATTGAAGAATATTTTTTTTACTAAGAAATATCTTTTTTGATTGGTAAGATTGAGAAGAAGAAAATATCATTTCAGCATTCGAATTCTTTAAGTTTTTGATGATTATGATGAAAAGAATAAATTATTTAATCGAAATTATAAATTTTGTAATATTTAGCGTAATAGTATATAATAAACATTACCTGTTACCATTATCATTTGTATATACCATTCGATTACGTAAATATACTATTACTATTCACTTTATTTTAAACGATAAATGATAACTTTGACGAAAAACAAATTTAAATAGTGAAAGTAATTCATAGTTAATTAAATCGTCAAAGAAATGCATATATTGTACTTTCTTATGGAAAAAGTACTCTAAATGGTATAAAGTAATACATTTTATATTTTTCAAGATGATAAAGGCATAACTGAAAAATTAGGAACTTCTATGTGTTCAGTTTTTCTATGTATGCAGTCTATGGTTAAATATTCAATAAAATAATTCTAATACTTACTCTTTTGTTAAGTATTAAAAAAGGCGTTTCTTTTTTCTTTGACTAAGATTGAACAAGTTATGAAATTTTGATAGAACTAATGGATGATTTTTCTTAAAGAATCCATTAAGATCATTTAAAATAGTGTTGTTCAAAGTTTCTTAACTCGACAATTTCTGAATTCAGAAGTGTAGAACATTTTTGTTTAAAATGTTATTTGCGTTAAGAATATCATACTGCATGTAATTAATAAAATCGAGTCATTGTAAAAAATTAAGCATTTAATTAATTTTTTTTTCAGAATTGCATATACTTGCCAGAAAAAGCCTGCATATAAACGCTGAGTAAACATTCTAGAGAATAAAAGTTTATTATAGTAAAATATTAATTATATTTTATTTAAAGTATTTTTTGAACCATCCATTAAAAAGTAAAAGCAATATCTGAAATAAACCACACATTTTCAATGTACTCCTATTGTACCGATTGAAGGTGGCGATACGAAACTGCGACGCTAGGGCCTGTAGCCGATTAACATAACTAATATACCAAAAAGTCGACTTCGGTCTGTTATGTTATCTGGCTTATAAAGTTAACACTACAGTACTCCCCCACCAGTGAGTCGGCGAAGAAGCGAACGATTTTGTATTGCGCCAAGCGTTATGGCGAGTTACCGCTTGCTCGTCCAGTGAGTCTGACGATTTTTTTGTTTGTTTGTTTGATTAACTGCTTACGTCAAATGAGTGACGATTTTGCTGCGGGTAGATGACGCCACGATTGTTGCAGGAAGTTGCGTTGTCAAGGTCACCAATGTACCGAATGAAGGTCGCGATACAAACCTTTGACGCTAGGCCCAGTAGCCGAGTAACATGACCACCATACCAAAAAGTTGACTTCGGTATCGTAGATTTTATCTGGCTTATAAGGCTAACGCTGCTCTATTTCCAACTATGTAGAAATTAAACATTAGAAATGGTTGAGAAAATATTCATTATTTATAATGATAAGATTGACCTATACCATTGTCATAAACTATTATTGATGTGTAAAAACTATTTGAAAAATTATTTTGAATTTAAATTAATTCTTTGTACTAATTCCTTTTAATATTTTTGATCAATTTATTTTGTCTTTTTACTTTACAGATATGAAATAACCACTGAAAGTAGAACAGACAGTGTCACTTCAAAAGTTTCCATTCATGCTGTAGATAGAAGAGATTCCGCTCTGTTTACATGTGTTGCCACCAATGCTTACGGACAAGACGACACGAACATACAATTGATAGTTCAAGGTAAAAACAAATTTGCATTCATATCTTAAATGCCGTAACGATTCACTTACATTTCCTAGCAAACATTAATTTATTAGCGGTGAAAAATCGTTTTGCAACTCGAATCATTTTGAAATAACAATTTCTTTATAAATAAAACAGAATGGTAACACTTCTTGGATATCCAAACATAACCCCCAATTGTGTAATAAAATTAAATGCTGTTCCAGAAACTACATATTAATTTATTAGAAATCGATGATAAAATCATTGTATGATTTTTACTAGTAATCTCCGAGGGACTTCGTGGTATTTATAACTTGGGCAATGTGATTCTAATGAATTAATAAACGCCACTAGAAGACGATGGCTGAAATAGATTAAAGCGATTTAAATAACAAATATGAGAATTCCTTTTATATTTTGATTCTTAAGACTTTTGACATTTAAAACCGAATTTTCTATATAAAACTTTGCTTTGATGAATTTATGAGTGTGACGTAGGAATTTTACTATATAAAATGAATACATTTTGTGGGATTAGAAGACATGGATGAATTTTATAGATCGGGTTGCATTTCAGTCTTTCCAAATCCCAAATTTACCCATTACGCTCTGTAAACAAGAGAAAAATAAAACGTTTATAGTTAAGTTAAATTTATTAAGATCAATTAAATAAATTAAAATCAAGTTAATCCAGTTAAGAAAATACCTGATTAATGTTTATCTTTATTTTTTTTTCTGTTTTCCGTGTTAACAACAACATCTCTCTGATTGACCTAAATGGTCAAAAGTCAATTAAAACTAGGCATACATTATTTGTCATGTTCAAACTTTTCATGACATGTTTCAAAACATGTTCAAAATGCTTCATTTAAAAATATCTATATATAAATAATGTTAATGCCTGACCAAAACTAAAAATGAAAACAATAACTGAGAAACATGCATTATTTTATTTACTATCGGTATCTTATTATTTCACAATTTAAAAGCCTAAATATAATAAAAACACATGTTTAAATGTAAAAATTATTTTATAGTATTTTTTTTTTACTTTTTTTATCGTTACCCTCCCCTCCAACAAAAAATATGACTCAATTTAGAACATTCCTGTTATACTTAAGCTACGAATGTACCGCTTATAAACTTGTTATGATACAAATCATCCGTGTAAATCGAAATCAAGATAAACTTGTTATAAGATACAAATCCCCCCCATTGAAATCAAGAAATAATTTAGAGCTTTCCGGCAACGCATAAGTTACTAATGTATGATTTATGAATCCATATCAAAACATTAAAGTTCTAAGAATGTACCGTTTATAAACTTGTTATCCGAAATCAAGATACAAATTCGAGCATTCCAGCAACGTTTAAGCTACGAATGTATCATTGTTGAATACACATCAAAACATTAAGGTACTGTAAATATATCGCTCGTTATTCGAAATCAAGATGCAAATTAGAGCATTCCAGCAACGCTTAAGCTACGAAT
>JAOUZG010036900.1:1118523-1141166 GCA_026289955.1 Argiope argentata | reverse complement strand
TAAGCTACGAATGTATCATTGATGAATACATATCAAAACATTAAGATACTGGGAATGTACCGCTTAAAAACTTGTTGTCCGAAATCAAGTTACAAATTAAAACCTTCCAGCACCGCTTAAGCTACGAATGTATCATTGATGAATACATATCAAAACATTTAAGGTACGGGGAACGTACAGCTGATATACATATTGTCTGAAATCGGGATACGTACCAAAGCTTTCCGCCAACGATTAATTTACCACTGATAAATTCATTATACAAAATCCTAACAAGGTAGAGAAATAATTGTCACTCAACAAAATTTATTTTTTCTTTTAAGTTCCCTCTTTTCATATCCATATGTTTTATGGTACCTTCTGGCATGAAACTGATCATCGACTTCCTTTTTCACTGGGGAAGCTTTCCTTGTCGATACTCCATCTCTATTATCTCTATCCATCCTCACCAATAGTAAAAGAAAGTAGAGAAACATGTTTTTCCTGGGATGATGTAATGGACTAAAAAACTCCTGTATCCAAAAAGTTGCCATATTGGAAGTTTAGACACTAAGAGTTTCGATTTTATGAGGTTCTGGCATAACACTATTACATTTATCGATCTTGACTTATTGTTTCATATAGAATATATGAAAGTCAGTGATAAAGAGTTCTAGATTAAATATTTTTAGAATATCTAAGTGAACCAGCAATTAATTTTCTTGCGATGCCATATTTTCAAGAAACTTGATTTCCTGAATATCTTCTTTTGAGACGATGAAATAAAGATTTCGGAATTTTACATTCGCTAAAAGAAAAATTGCTCTATAATTGATGCAAAGCTGATTATTTTCAATGTTTTAAATATATTTTTTTCACAGTTTTTCGGAAAAGTGCGATTTAATCCTCATTTATAAGAAATTATCTCTATACAACAAACTAGTTTTAGTAATCTATGATTTGCATTTGGAATATATTCTATAATGAATTAAATTTCTTCCCTCATAAGAAAATTATTCACTCTGTTGTTATTAGTATCAGATGTCGAATTTTGTTAATAATAAGAAATATAAAATTAATTTCGAAAAATAAGCTGCACTGATACACAAAATTCCACAAACAAATTCAGAAAAACTATCAGTAAATTAAATACGAATAATATCTATAAAATATTAATTTTCAGTTTTGAACTATATTCATGAAACAATATCCCCGATATAAATAATTTTTATATTGAAGAAAGAAATTTCAAATCCTGTTACAAAATAAGAAAAATAAAGAAGTTTTTCATTCAAAACTTTTATTAATAATAAATAACCGATTTTTTGAAAGTTAAAAGGGTGTTATCTTTGCATTCACTTACTACTGGTTATCTTTTTTTTTCTGCTTTCAGTTTCAGTTTGAAAGTGATTTATTTATTTCTTGATAAAAAGAATCTAGCATCAAAAATGTCAATAAAAACCACACACATATTTTTTTAAAGATTCAAATGGAGTTCATTTCTGAAAGTTTTACTATTCCTCTCCTGTTATTTTTTGCGATAAAGTAAAGTTTCTTTACTTCGAAGTTTCCAAATGCTAAACAAATCGCATTCAAAAATGCCAATTCGTATACCTTGCAAGATCTGAATATCTTTCAATATAACAGCTACAGAGATATTTCAAACACTGCGTAGAAGTTCCGGATGTAAATGTTACCAAAGAAACATTTTTTTTTCACTGATGGAAAACGCATGAGTGCAAAAATAGGTATAACTGAAAAACGAGATCCCCCCCAATATGTCTGAGAGGGGAAAAAATTGTGTAACAACGCATTTCGCACCGAGTATTTGAAACAAATTTCTTGTATAAACGCAAATCCTTCGAAAGGAATTTTCAGATGGAAAAAAAATGGAAAATTCCATTTGCTATGAAACACAAGAAATATATTTTAGACGCATTTCAAGAAAAAGATCAGTTAGAAAAAAAAAGATATTTCTTTCCATTTCTATGAATTTCTAAAAAAATAGTTTTTAAAAATATATATACTTTTTTATACTAAACAAACCAGCACTGCTGTATTGAAAATCCTGTTATATATGTTTGTGATTGATTCTAGTTCAAGATTTTACTACATTTTCCAACAATGATCTAACTTAAAAATTCTTTTTATAATAGTGACTAAAGATTTTAATTTTTTATTATTTAATAATTAAATTTGGCATGAATTCAAAGTTTTGCCCTGCAAGAAAATTGTAGATGGTAGCAATAATTTTTTGCTGGACTAATATATTAAATAATAAAGATTACCTATTAATAAAATTTAAAAACTGTTTCTTCATTTGTATTTATTAATATCCAATATTAATAATAAAAATTTTTAAAGAAATTGGAGCCGGCATTCTAGCATAGTAGCGTGTGTTCCTCGTGACCTGGGTGTTCTGGGTTTGAATCGCGGTTAGGGCATGGTTGTTATTCTGTGTACCATCTGTGATATGTGTAAATGTACCTCTATGTAAAAAGGGGCTATGCAAGCGAATGTGAATGGTATATAACTAAGTCGAACTTTTGGCCTAGTTGGCGCTACTTCAAAAACAAGACTCTCATTCGGCTTATAATCGCTGACGATGTCAGCGTTCTTGTCCATGACAAGTGCCATTAGTAAAAACAAGAACAAAGAAATTGGAAAATCTACAGCACATTTCTTTGCCTTCCAGTTATGACTGTTAGAGTATGTGATGTATTCAAGTAATATTTCAATACGTTATGAAACATACAAATATTTTTCACAAATTGATGAAATCGCTATTTTATTTTCACGTATACATAGTATAGAGAAAAGTTAGAAATCGTCAGAAAATTCGAATTTGAGATTTTGAAGAATATACACGTTTTAATTCTCTCCAAAGTTCCAGAAACGCAGTTTTGGAAAATGTCAATTTTTCTTTGACAAAGCTAATTCTAAAACCTTTTGAGCTAAAAGATTGAAATTTGGCTTACGGTTTTCACACCAAACTTAAAGATTTCTATCAAATTTCGTGAAATATATGTTCAAAGAAAGTCTGTCTGTTTGACAGTTCTAATATAAACTTAAGAGATAACTACAAATCAAAGATAAAATTCGTTTCACAAATTTAGTATCGATAGTATAGAAAACTATAAAATTTTGAATTAAATCAAATAATAAGCTGACCGTTTGTTTATCAGTACTTTTGGGGTAGGATTTTGTAAATGCAACAGTTTTTTGTTAAATCTTTGTTTCAATCGGTTTAGAAAAATGTTCGCATTCACTTTTTACGTACTATTATAAGTATTCCAGGAATTAATTTCCAATATCTTCGCCAAGTACTTTAAATTATAGACCAAAAAATACGTAACTATACGCTAATACCCAAATGAAGCGTTCTCCATCAGGATAAGTTTATTACAGAGATTGCTAAAAGGTTTTGGAAAGACCACAATCCCCTTTTTTATGCCTTGTATATAAAATCGTATACTTAGAAATAAGACAAAAGCTTTCCTTCAAAACTGAAGCTCTCAAAACTATAGGAAATGCGATATGGCATTTTGATATCTTAAGCAATTGAAGTCGAGAAATAATTCAAAATATTGAAGTAAATATGATGTAAAATTTTTACGTGCTTCCAATAAAATTATTTTTATTTACATTTATTTTTTGAGAATAGTAGCAATGCAATTTATATCTTATACTATAATACGAGGAATGGTTGTCAAGTCGAAAATCGCCCCAGAATTAATAAACTCCGGTAAACTTGGGGGTCTGGGGTTTTTGGCCACGAGGAATCGATTGGTGCCGGTTTTGAATCGCTACGGTTGAGCAGTTCGGAGTTACAGATAGGATATTTTCAAACTTTATTAGTTCGCCATAATGGCTACTTAAATTTTCAAGTGGTAACGTGCTGCCATCTATAGCCAATATGCTATCTATATCAATATTCATATATATATTTTTTTCATTTCATGCAGACACGTGATGAAAATTGCATTTTTATATGTTTAATGCGCAATAATAATTTATTTTTCTTAAATTTGAGTCTTTGTCAATCTGATGGCAACATATTAATAAGATAATTTTTTCCCTTTTACTCGTAACGCATGCTTGGAGCTTAAGTTTTAATTTTATCTTATACTATAATACGAGGAATGGTTGCCAAGTCAAAAATCGCCCCACATTTCCGCCATTTCAACATTCATCAGAAAAAAAATAAGGATAACTTTGATATTTTTACTAAATTTTCTTTCAAAAAAGTACAATTCTAATTCCACTGCTTTTTATTAAGGGAAATTTGTTAATGAAATTTTGAATTTAGAGCTCGTTCGCTAACTAAAGAGATTAGTTTACAATGGTGCACTTTGACCGGTCATCTTTTCACCAATGGTTTCACAAATTTTCTTATGGCATGTATTGTTTTGATAAATCACAATTGAAAATTTAAATATTCGAGTTAGCTTCGATACCTGTTTTCTCCGAGCGGAGCTCGGTCTCCCGCTGGTCAATAAAATACACGCTAATGAAAATAACATCAAAAATAAATTATACTATTTGCTACTCGTGACATAATGAAATTAAAAGTGTATTCGCTCAGTTTTAATAGCAATATCGATAATTTCAGTGTTTACAAACCATGAAGTCAATTCAAATGCCTTAATAACATAAATGTCTAAAAATCAATACCCCTGACCCAAATGTCAGGTTAATACTTGGCCAGTTATAAGACGGCCAGTAGTCAACGCATACTTAGAAAGGGAATGATTTACGCTTGCCACAATTTCATAAGATAGATTCAGGCATTCTATTATTGGCTATGAATTGCCGTTTGGGTTTCCCTGAATTTTTCTTTTTCACAGTCTATCGTACTAAAATGATGGATATTTGGACAAAGAAACATGGTAGAAATTAAAAAATTGGCAATATATTTAAATTTGAAAAACTATGAAAAAGAAATGGCAAATAAAATACAAAAAATAGAAACTCGCTTCCCAAAGAACAACAGTAAAAAATTTAAGGCATGTTGCTGTCTTTTGCAGACAATTGCTAGTCAAAATAGTTTTTTTCAATCTTTCTATGCATGTGCTGACTACTGACCAGTCTTATAATTGGTCAACTTTAAACCCGGTATAATATGTTTTCACAAATAAATGTTGTTGCACTTTTTGACAAATATGTATTATATTTGGGAATCTTAGACTCAAGATATTTTTCCCACGTAGAAAAAGCATAGATTCCACTTGAAAAAAAAACCCAGATAAATTCCTTTTTGATTCCTAACGTGAAAAAAATATATGAATTACAAAAGAAATTTTTGTTCTATAAGAACACAATTTTTGCTTTGTGGCTTAGTGTTGTTTATTTTTGAAGTTTTAAATTTCACCTCCAGGAATTTTGATAATAAAGAGTTAGAAACAACTAAACTCAATTTCTATTTTTATTTCATGCACTTTTCAATTTTAACTGGCAAGTTTATATTAGAGAATTGAAACCTTTCTCGTCTGCAAACATCAAACTGCATTCTTCAAAATAACCTCAGAAATTTGAAAAATTCACCGTATTTGACGAAACTAGATCCTTAAAGGTATTTGTAGATGTAAATCTTATTTCTCTTCACCATGCCAAAACGACGAATATCAAAATCTGAAAAATGCGGATTGATTTTTCCTGTCGCTAGAGTCAAAACAATGCTGAAAGCTCAAAAAATTACAGATCGTATCACAGATGGTGCAGCAGTGTACTTGGCTGCGGTTTTAGAATATTTGTGTGCGGAAATTCTAGAACTTTCTTTGGATGCCACACGAGAACTCGGATTGCGTAGAATCCAGCCTTATCACATAAACGTCGCCTTAAGAAAAGATCAAGACTTAGTAAAGAACTTTGTTTTGGGTATAGTTCCAAAGAGTGGGTTTATAACAATAAATGAAGCAGATTCTTTGAAGATCTCGAGAAATAATTCATCTAACTAAAAATAACAGTAATCCGATAAATGAAAAAAGAAAGATGGTAAAATCAATTAAGGCAATATTCCATGATATTTTTGAACCTGATAAATAAATAATATATGTGATTTTTGATTTCTGAAGAAAAAATAAAATAGTTCACCTAAAGGCGCTCGTGTTTTCCAAGTTGTGGAATATTATTGAATTAAATAAAAATTTTGGTTGTTCCGTAGAAAACATCGCCCATTTGGCGCACTTTTCAAAATCGCCAACTCCCCGCGCTCTGGCGTCTTATCTTCCGGAGGAAAATATCCTTCAACGGCAACATCAGGCTGCCATGTTTGGCGCTAAATATTCTTGGCGAAAAGGGAGTGATGCTGTCTCCTGTCGAACCAAAATTTTATATTTTATTATCACATTTTTATTAAAAGCCAAAACATACCAAATATAGCACTAAAAGCAAATTGGCAATGCAACCTTATGAATAGGCTTTAGCGGTCATAGGGTTGTTATAAAAGCTACAAGGTTCTCATAGATTTGTGATAGGATTGGTAACAATCAACCAAACCAAATAAACATTTTCTTTGATTTTAGTTTGTTTTCGCCAATTCTTCACAGTTAATTGATTATTACCTAAAATTTACATAATTATCTTTCATTTGTAATTATTCGGGAACTCCTTGATTTTTTGACGTCAAGATAGGAGCCAAGGGGGTCTTTAGTTGGTAACCCAACAATAACGTCAATGAAAACAAAATATTATGGAAACAAGAAGTAATGCTTCATCTCTAAAATTTGTCCCCAATTGAAGGGACACCCAAATCTATGTTAGAACCCCGTCCTATCTAAAGCTTATCAATTCATCCGATTATGAGCATAACACCGAAAAAATTGCTTTTGTAATCGAACTCGGAACAGCTTTACGTCTTTCTTATGTAAGAGTGGTAGATTCTGAGTTACACTTCTTGATGTTTGGGAAATTCAAATTACTATCAATAAATTTAATTTTAATTTAAATATTTTGTGTAATATCTCTGGTAAAACTTAACATTAATACCTGGTACATAAAATTGAAATTTTTCATGAAAATTTCACATCAAATGTAATTCTATTAATTTTTATTGAAACCATAAAGTTATTTTTTTCCGTTTTCACAGACATCCAAAATAATGCATTTTGATGATTTAAAATGTGCTTTGCAAGACTTTAAATGATTGACTCAATTTTTCAAGACTTCTCAAGAATTCAGACAATAAGACCTAATACACTTTTTTTGTTATTAAATCTATAGAAAATTACTGTTTGAATCAGCATACGAGATGATATAAAGCAGATTGAAATCTACTCAGTTTCTATAACATTTTTAGGCAAGGTTTAATGTCGATTTCTTGTCCAGTTAGACAAGATCACATTTTCTGTCCAAAAATTCACCGTGTGTTTGTAATATTGGAAAGCAAATGCTCTTTCTTTTTTCAATAAATTTTGTTAGGATTAAACTCATTTAATGTGAACTCATAAAAATGAGAGTATTTTTCCATTAGCCGAATGCAAGCGAAAAATTTCCAAAGAAATTTGGCCGAATTCTACATTATTTGGTGAATTTTCGCTATAAAATCGTTGTAAGAAATTTGGTGGCTACTAATTTGGCAATTTTTCACTTGTGCCTGGCTAACATAAAAGAAACTAAAAAAAAGTATAAATTTGGCAATATTATTTTTAGTTAAATCACGGTTTCCTTGCAGATGTTCGGATATTGCATAAAAGAATTATTTTTTGTTTACAAACAAATATATATGTAGTGTTAGTAGCTTGCAAGCTTTGGATACTAGGGGACAAAAGCCATATCAGCTATAAGTTCAGAGAACTGAAATCAAGTAATCAAATCAAAACAAGTAGCTTGCAAGGATTATGTCCCTTTATGGTCTAATCTCTCAAATCTAACAATTGTCACCAAGTAAAAATATTGACGTTAAGCACTGGCAACAGTGTAGCATAAATAGCAACTAAAAATTAGCTCCATCTTACTTCGTTGTTATGCAAGTACGTAACTAGTAGTCGACATACTAAAATAGTGGGGTCAGTTATTTGCCCGTAGTATACTGTTACCTAATATCAACAAAAGTGTTTAATATTCGGTGCAAGTAGACAAACATTGACGTCATAAATAATGCCGTCAACCATAAATAATAACCAAACATTGGCTACAGCTTTTGGAATGCAAATGCTTGTGCCCAGCAAATATAATACATCTTCTCTTACTCTTTTTACAGTGTGTCATGTATAATACATGTAACTACTATTATTGATAGAAAGCGGAAATAGTCAATTCCAAATTAGTGTAAAAAGTTTATATTCCAAATTAAAAGTTATTTCAGTGACTTATAATAGTTGGTAAAGATTTCTTTGCTTTTTTCTGGAAAGCACCGATCAAAAAGGAATTCTTAAATCAATTTCAAAATTAAATATCTTACAGAAAGGTACTGCTGCTAGAATCTGCTGTTTAAACAATAATTATAACTTTATTATTATTTGGAATTTCAAAATTTTTCTTGATATTTTGATGTCATGCTTTTTCGCAGTCATTTTACCTCTATTCCTTCTAATTTTCATGTAAAAATCAACTTCTTTTAAAAGAAAGCAAGTTCCAGCTTCACTTTTACCCCATATATATATAATATTCGTACGATGTAGAATAGATTAAATAAGATAGAAAAAAAATGTGTAAATAAATATATTAAATGTGTCAGCAACAAGAAGTATAATCAGCAGAAGTAGTATCTTTAAAACTTTCGTATCATTTTTGATGGATGAATGTAGCATATAATCATTGGCGAATTATTTAGTGATTAAAATCTGGTATGATTTAACAGTATCCAAAAAGTCGAATTTGTATTTTAGGCAAGTTTTTCTTAACCTTTTGAAACAAGAATTTGACACAAATTTTTACTTGTAGTCAGAAAATCCATAGAAATTTCATGTATTTAATTCAGTGTATTTTTTTAATTATTGTGTTTATAAGTTCTTTAAATTACAGACCAATCGACGGTTGACTCTTATATGGATTTGGTCTAAAATTTGAAAGATATATATAGAGTATAAGTCTGCGTACCAAATTTTATCCACTCAGTTCCACTCTCTTAATAATTGAGTTAACTTATATTCGAACAACAGGGCTGAAGACTTTCTCTGAACTGATTTTCCTCAAAATTCAATGAAAATATGTTGTGAAGACTATATACCAAATTTTAACTGCCTAGCTCAAAACTGGTTTTAGCTATCTTCGTCCCAGACAGTATGTTTTGGGAACTCAAGATCTAAAACTTGTGCACCAAAAACTTAACTTTGAAAGTTTTCAAGGTTTCCACATTTTCTCAGTACTATGCATATGATTAAGAAATAAACTTAAGATAGGATGGCAATAAAATTCATCACACAAATTACCATATTTATCCTGAAACCCACAATAAAATTAACTTCGTGAAACAAATATTTTTTTATAAGTTCAGCAACCATCATTTAAATTAAAATGACGATTCGGAAATATTTGAGTTTTGATGAATTCAAACTGGGACCTCCAAGCATAATAATTTCATTCATTCTGATATTAATATTAAAGAAGCTATATTTAATTTTCATTTGTATTTTTTTAAATGTTCTTTTGGAAGATATTAGATTTGGTATAAATTTTAATTTATATTAAATCCACTGGTAAATATGCAACCTTTTTCCTTGGCGATTTTATTACCCTGCTTTTAGCTCAGATTAGCTCTTTTTGGCTTCTTTATTTGCTTTCATTAGATATTTTCTACCAAATTTTGGTACTTACATATTATACTGTCCAACTTTGTCGCCAATTTGAAGTCATCGCCAATGAGTTGCTACACCGCCAATTACGGCAATCCGGCAATGGTGTATTCCGTAAATCTTTATCGCCAAATTTAAACCCATCGCCAAAAAATTACTAAACCATTGGCGATCGTTGGCGAAGGCGGTATAATACCTAGGTACCCAATTTTTTTTTTTAATTTCTTCTAAAGAATGTATTATGATATTTGCCTTCATCGGCTCCTAGCATGCATGTAAAAAAAATGTATTATGGTAATAAAGGATAATAAATGAGATTTTTATGGTAAAAGCATCAAATTCAATAATACCATCAAATGCGTTCAATATTGGCTAAATGGTTCTTTTCCATTAACCGGGTGCAAGCAAAAAATTGCCAAATGTAGAATTCCGCCAAATAAAATTTGGCGAAAACTCGGCATATAATGTAAAACCTCGCTGATTGTTTTGTCATTCGCTTCGTTTGGCGACTCTGCTCGCGTTTGGTTCCCAAGCGGTGACATTTGAGCCCGGCTAACGGAAAAGTGCTGACTAAATACAACCAGTTTTCTTGTAAATTAATGCAGAAAAATAATCTATTAAAATATTTACTGAAAATATTGCTATTTTAGGTATACAATAATTACTTTCCAATATAAATAATTTCTAACCATTTGTTTTTATATTTGTGAAGTCTAGACATCTAAATTAAGAATTTGATAACATGAAATCCAAACAAACTAGGAACTCAATTATCTCACAATAGGTTTAATGTTTAAAAACCTAATTTAACTTATTTAATACTAAAAGAGTAATGATATCTGGATAATCAAAAAATGAATTTAAAATAAGCTTGCATCATTGAAATTCACTATTTTCAATCGGGATATTCTATCGAGATTTGCTAATTGTATCCAGACATGTCTCCATAGGCAATAAATAAATTTGGGTCAATTTCTAAGATTTAAACACCATTTTAAGTTTTTATTACAACATTCAGCTTAAATAAGGCAATTTTATAATAAAAATGACAAAAAATATTAAACATTTTCAAAACGTTATATCAACAGAATTATGATGCTACCATCTGAAACATGATTAAAATTATAAGTATCATGCCAAAATAACTCTTATGTTGCTTTAGAAGTTAGTTAGTTTATTATACTAATTATATTAATTGCATAAACTGGACTAAACCGAACTTTAAAATAAATTTTAAAACATTCCTTAACAAAATCTATTTTATTTAGAATGAAAATTGGATATTTAAAGAAGGCATGTCTTGGAAAATGCACTGATATTTTAAAATTTCTTATATAGAAAAATGTTAGTTATATCAATTCTTTTGGTGGTTATGGACATTAAATAATGAAATAATTTTACATTGAGAAATCCATTAAATTATTTTATTTCTTTTAATCCCTTCTGCTATTGATAAATTATCCTGATGTTTTAAATAGTTACAATCGTATATCTTATATTATTGCGACTATGAAGAATATACTTGTTTAATAGGGAAAAAATTAAATTATGATTGATAGTGGAATGTTTTTGTTATTGCCTTCGTTGCTTGTTTTTGTTTTTTTATATTTCTTTATCGGCGTAAGGGCCATGTAATGATGTAAAGTCTCATGAAGTTTTTATAAATTAAAATGAATACGAATTGTAATTTATTGTTAAATTTCAAATTTTCAAATTTAAAAAAATGCGATAAAAGTAAAAGTACGCAAACTAGTCGAGAAGTGTTCAAGTAATTTTTCAGTATTTCAGAATTTTAAATTAAAAATTCAATCAATGAATTTTATGTATAAAAGATATTTTCAAAATTAATCAATGTTCAGGATTCTTCAATTCAAAAGGTTAAAACGTATTCTGATATCTATAATATTTTCATTTATTTTTATTCTTAAATTTATTATTTAGGCATAATAATTTAATATTTTATCTTATTATTTTACTTCAATCTATGAAGAACAGAAAAAAAATTGTTTTGATGTGAAATCGAATTATTTGTAATTTTTATATCAAATTTATATTTAATTCTTTCGTATTTTTTATGCTTAATGTTTTTTACATCTTTCAAGGCTTTCGCTTTCGTAATCTCATGTGGATTATGTAATTCTCTATGCCATATAAGAAATTCCGGTGTTTTCAAAATTGAAATAGAGGATTTGGTACTTTCAATTTCTAAAGGATTTATTTTGGGGGCTATTTTGGCATTTATTGATTTTCAAAGGATGTGTTTTTATAGAAAATACTTGTAGTTTTCTGTTTGTTTTTAGGGGCTTGAAATATTCATAAAACTATAAAGAAATTGAACAAAAACTAATAATTCTAATAATAAATTCATGTTTTCAAATTTGTAAACATTTTTCAGAATCTGAACGTGAAAAATTAATAGTGCCTGCTAAACATAAGTTAAAAGATAGACTTGATTTATCCTTGCATTTAGCTGAAATACGGAATAAACTATTCTAAGAATGGAAAAAGAGTTTAAAAAATAATCAGGTCCCGAACTTCAAACCCTACTCTTCCAAAATTTTATTCAATGTTGCCAAGATAGCCAAAATCTCGTCAAATTCGTCGCCAAGTGGCAACTTTTCAAACGGAGGAACCAATAATTCGCTATCGGATACTAATGCATAAAATCCGATTCATCTGAAACATTTACATAAAAATATATAATGTTTAGAAATTTTTAACAATATGTTTTGTTTTGGATAGTTTTTATTGATAATTTTTAAGACAATTATTAGGAATTAGATTTCAAATCCTTCAATAAAAGGTAATTGATTTTTATTAAAAAAATTTCCATATCACCCATTCCCCACTTTATTACTGTATGATAATTAATTATTGTATATTAATCGTAACAATTTTAGTATTAATTCGTTTATAAACTAATTGTTATTTGCAATATGGTAAAATAAAACTTTTTGGATAGGTTACGCAAATTATTTGCGACCTTCGCTCAAAATTTTACGAAGGCTCGACTAAATATTTTCCAAAAGTGAATAACACAAAAGGAGAATTCTTAATCCATCAAAGTTACTGATAAATTGTCATTTAATTCTTGTATGAACACTATCCATTTTCAGATAAACTACTTAAACATGATTTATTCCGGAATTCATTAATCTTCCATCATAAAAGATGATTTATTTGTTGATTAAGTCAGCAAGTGGCCATAAATATTTTAATCTTGCAGTGAATTTAGGCTCTCTCTTGCTTCTTTAAAACATAGACTTCATTAATCAAAACTCAGTGAATGAAAGTTATCTTCCAATTAATGTTGGTTTCTCATTCTATTTCGAAAAGCATGCTCTGTCCTTTAATGAATGGAAAGTTAATTTGTAAATAAAAGACAGGAGGCAGTTCAATAAACTGCTACTTAAATTGTTCCATTTTTTAAATGCCTTATTGTAACTGTGTGCTCTGAAAACGTTGAAAAAAATGCCGATATTGCTTAGCGTAAGGCTTTTGATCTTTTATTATAAATTTGTTGTATCTATAGTGTTGAGTTTATTTATCATTTTTCTAGGCATTTCTTATACGATTTGTTTTGAATTTTTCACAAATGATTTTGATGTAATTTTGTGGTACAACGCTTGGACAAAATAATATGAGTTGTGAAAAAAAGCTTAGTACTTTATTAATAGGTTGATATCTCTTTTGAATGAAATACAGGGATGAATTAAAAATCCTATAAAGCACAAAGGAACATTTACTGTCGATACTGCTACGTTCAGTGATGAAGGGATGGTTGGCTTTACACAAAAAGAAGAGTACAACAGCACGTACACACACCTATTGCAAATAGATCACTAATGCAAATAATAACCTTGGTGATGAGGTCGTGATGGTTGAGCTTTTAATAATTCATAAGGGTACATTTATATTCAGGAAAATAAGAGAGCCACAGAGAGTATTACGCATTATCATTTTATTTATTTAATATACCTTTGATTATCTCAGTCGTGTGAACCTTGATGTATTGTGGAAGTTTGGTGAGGAAGTACCAGTTCATGTATCGTCCTCATCATCTCACCGCAGTTTAAAATTACGAGGTCAATCTAAAGTAGCCCTAGTGTTGATTTAAAATAGGACGCCAATATAACAAACACAGCGATGTTAATGGGGGGCATTATCATCCGCGTATACATTCCATATGAAAATGCTAATGAATGATGATTCAAATAGGATTTCTTGATTTCCATCAAGAATTTCTACTTGAACACCTGGCCAAAATGTTAACAAATAAGTATCAATAAAGCTTCTTCATGATCAAAGGTAGGGCAAAGATAGTAAGCATGATATTATTTCTGGTGCTCTCCAAACTGATTTAAATCCATTTAAAAGGAATAATGCGAAAACATATACATCTAACTATTTGTATTAAATTTGTAAATCCCGATATTTTTGTTGTTTCGAGGCACTCTGTCATGAGTGGTTTCGATATATAATGAATGTTTAAAAACTTTATTCATACCAAATAATTTTTGATGATCGTTGTATTTATGTTCATCTCAAATATTCAGTTGTCTTGAACGTCCTGACCACAATCAACTTCAAAGTCTATCTCTCTCTATGAATGAATTTCAATTTTCGATCACGTCAAATTTAGTTGATCTCTTTCGATGTTGGATGTAGGCTACTATTACAGTCTAAAATATACTTTTCTAGTTACCAGAGAGGATGATCATATACATTACTAAGTTTCTGCAATGATAAACCCCAAAAGCATTCTTCGTTTGAATTCTGAGACATTAGATATAACAAAGCTATAATACTCAAGAAGAAATCCGTCAATTATGACTGGTGTACGTAAATAAGTTCAAAATGACCTCCTTTTGACTTCAAAATTTGACGCCTTTGTAATATACGCCAAGTGAAAAGTCTTTGGTAATTTAGAAAAGAACATGGATTTCCTAGGAAAAGCTAAAAATAAGAAAGAAAGAAAATACAATGGAATGTGTCCAATCTAATCCTGGAAAAGAAAAAGCAGCTTTCTACGAAAAGGAAGTTAGATTTTAATGAGAAACTTTTGTAATTAAATAACATTGTAATAAATTATCCCTTAGTTAATCCATATTCAATTTTAAAAAGTTGAATTTATATCAAAGCCGTTGAAAGTAATTTAAAGATGGTTTTATTTGATTTGACTTTTTCATATTGTGAAAAATAAATTCTTTAAAAAAGGGAAAAATACTTCTAAGTAATGTAATAGTTTTATATAGTTTATGTCAAGAATATTTCATAAATTTGGGTAAAGCTTCACGTCTTTTTTGGAAATGAAATGAACTTTCTATTCAAAATATAGCATTTAATTTAGAAATTCCAGGAATGTAAGTATCAAATGATACTTTATTTATCCAAAAATTATTATTTAAAAATCAATTACTTTCAATTAATTTAAATACAATTATTAATTTCTAATTAATGAGCTCTCGGAATTCGCTTTTCTAAAAAATAACGCCCTTGCATTTGATAACATGTATCTGCTTCTAATTAGTAACAGTCTGTTGTTACAAGTTTAAATACTTTGTTCATTTGCTGCTTTAGTATAACAAGATACTCTCATTCTATTCCATCTGAGCGCGTGTTTAATTACCATTGAATTCTATTTGGACAAGGAATACTTCAAGGAAACGACGAATTTCACTTGAGGCAGTGAAAGTTAATAGAAAAACAATATAAAGTCTAGAAAGAATCACAAGCATTAACCGACAAAAGATACCGAGAAGTTCGAAAGTCAAAACAGTGTGTTACATGGCAGGAAAATGTATAAAGTGCATGGCGAAAGTTTCAGTTGATGCAATAATTTTAATTTCAGTAATTTTCTGATTTCGTCATTACGCATTATTAATTCTAAAATTAAATTATAGAAAATGGTAAAAATTGAAAAGCAAAGGAATAGAATAATTTTAAAAGTTAAAATCAAATGTTCTCTTACTTAATATATTCTCTTTTATAATTTCGCCATACCATGATAGGGTTTTCATCTCTACAAAGTTGACTGATTTGAAAATTTTAGGGTTTTTTGGAAATATATACTGCTTTTAAGATTTCTGAAAGATATATTTATATATCAAAAAAATATGTCTGGTTATATTGCCACAATCTTTGAAATTTTGAATATTCATTGAATTATAATATGTAAGATAATTATACAAATAGAATAATATTTAATAACAATTAATTATAATATCTACTTACACAAATAGAAAATATGAGTGTGTATTTTTGTAAGCCGGGTGGTTTTCCCTGCTACTGCCAAATTTGGCACATGTATAATTTGAAGCCCGAGAATGTGCGTCTAAGAGTTTTTTTCCCCCCCCAATTGGAATTTGGTACTTTTCCGTTAGCCGAGCGCCAGCGAAAAATCAGCAAATAATGCAGAATTTCACCAAATTTCTTTGGAGATTTTTGGCTGGCGACTGGCTAACAGGAAAGTGCGTAGAATTAATTAAGTTAATTAATTAAATATTAAGCTGAATTTTGACATTCATCCACAATAACTTCCCAAAACATTATCGAAAAAAAATTTACACCGTTTTAAAATTTTTAAAAAAATTCTGTAGTGATACTATTTTATTCATGAAATATCTGCTAATTTTAAAACTATTTTTTGTCTAAAATTCAACTGAAGAATGTATTGTTACCCTGAAATTTGTGAGGGATTTGAATTCTTGGGGGCGGGGTCAGAACACGGGGGGGGGGGGTCAATAAGTTTGGAGGAATGTCAGACTCTTCACAGAAAAAATCCCTTTTTTGAATCTCTGCCTGAAAGAGACCCTTGAGAAAGAGACCCTTCATTCCAGATTCATAATTACTTTTTTTTTACTTCTATTATTTTTTGTTTTTTTGCTCATGTTGAATTAATGGTTTTATTAAAATTTGATTAATTGCATCACTTATAATCAAAAATTGCCTCATACGTAGTAAACTAAATATGTATACTTTTCTCTATTAAATAACTCCAAACTGACAATATTTATCCGATTCCAGAGTCTCCAGACAGCCCGGGAAACATACTAGCCACCGAAATAGGAAGTCGTACCATCACTGTCCGTTGGACGCAACCATACACTGGTAACAGTCCTATCGTGTCCTATAAAATCCAACATAAGCTCTCTTCAGGTAAATTTTTAATCCTGCATCCTTCACTACACTTGATGTCTCTCTTTAAAGATCGAAGAATTCCCAATTCTCACATAAAATAAGAATTGCACGTCTACTCTTTACTGCAGAGACCTGGGGTAATGGAGAAAGAACGACCACTGTTTCCGAGAGAGAGACTTCTGCTGTCATACGAGGCCTGAAACCTGTTACAAGTTACCATGTGAGGCTGATGGCGAAGAATGGCATCGGTTGGAGTGAACCTAGCCAGGCTGTTCACATAACGACAGCGGAAGATGGTAAGTTTGCTTCTCTGCAGTTTCATTTTGAAAGAAGCATTGATGCTGAAAAAAAAATACTTTAAGTTTAGCTTTATGTTTATTTATTTTTTTAGAATTTTAGATGGTTAGCAGAGGTAGATCGTCCATTTAGAAGCATGTATTCAGAAAGAAAAAAAAATTAAAATAGAATTTTAAATTCTTTTAAGCTAAATTTCTTTCCTATAAAGGATAAGTTCTCAATTTATTATAATTAAGGAGATTGAGGACACTTTGGATCTTATTCTTTATGCGTGTAAAATTATCAATATAATTGTCCTCTTTTATTAAAAATTTATGATAAAAATTATGATTTATGATTAAAATTATGATAAAGAAGTTTAATGTCGACTTACTGGTATAGGAGTAACGCGTATTCCCCTTATTTTGAACGTCCCGGCTTGGGGATAGTTGATCATCTGTGTTGATCATAAAATGTATGATTGAGTAAAAAAGGCTTGTACGAACGAATGCAATGTGTGTGTGTAGCTAAGTCGTACTCTTGAACCCTTGTTGGAGCTAATTTAAATAAAAGGAAACACTCATTTGGTTTAAAATTTTTGTTAGCCATCAGCAAGCTTGTCTATGGCAAGTGTCATTAGAAACACCAACAACAATAAAAGTTTAATTAAAAATCAAAGATTATAATGGGGTCAATTCACGTGATAGAAAAGTCCCATGTCTCTTAACCAGTGCATGACATTTAAATTTTCAGTCGCAACACTGCCGAAATAAGAAACGAGTATTTTGTTTACATTCGAAGTTATAAGTTTAAGTCCTTTTCTTTCTTCTTATCACTACTGTGTTGCTGTGAAACATAAGGGTGACTGTCTTGATAAAATGTTTTGCAACAATCCTGACTTGTTGAAACTGTTAGAATTGGAATAAAAGGTTTTAAGCCTTCTTCAAAGTACGTGATATTTTGTGGTAATTTTGAAGAAAATTAATTTTAATTAAATCTATTTCCATTTACTGAATATAAGAAAATGAAACCCAAAGTTGTGTCAATAATTTCTAAAAAAATAATATAAGCTTCTTCAAAAAAATTGATTTTTCAATATTCGTATCAAAGTTATTGGAATACATTCCAACAAGTGCAAAATAGCTGAAAATTGAGCATATGCGATTTGTTTGTTGTCTGTCAAGTGATCGTCAATTGGCCTCATTTTAGGGAAATCGATCTTAGTACAACGATTTCATGTTTTAATCATATCTTTTCTTAACTTTGATCAAATATTTTTTTTACTTATGTCACTTCTACTTAATTTTAGTTCAGATGCAATGAAGAGGAAAATGACGACTTAATCTGAACAATGTATCTTAAATGTTTTAATTTTTAAAAAGCCTTTAAAATTGATAGAATTGAAAGCTGCGGTTTATCAGCTTGTTTTTCTGAATTTCTATTGGATAGTTTTTCACCCGGTTTTGTCATAAGTAGTCTCAACAATTCATCTTTTCCTGCTCCCTAAATTATAATGATTACCTGATTTCCAATAAATAGAAGTGATATTGCTGGAGGTAGTACAACTTCTTTGTACAAATTAACAACCCATATTGACATAAGGGCTAGATCCCTACCATACATAAGTAATTCTTAATAAATGAGAAAAATTTAATATCGATTTAATATGATAGTTTCACAATTAACTCAGGGGATTTTTTAAAAGTGTATACCCTCCTTCAAATGAAATTTTATTATTAGTGTCTGTAATCAGATTCTGAATTTCTTATTTCGTCAATCCATAATTTATCGTTGCTCTCTTACTTGCATATTGATCTAGACAAAGATTTTTTATGGGATAGTTTTAAGGAGATTTAAACTAATCTGACAGACATCTTAAAATACATCAAAAGTCAAATTAATGTTGTAAATTTAATATTATGCTGTTTACATATGTAAGTGAAATTTCCTTTCTTCCTTAATTACGCACAGATCCGTTGCTTAATTTATAATTTCATAGTTAATTTATTTATATAATTTCTCATTTCACTTTATGGCATGATAGTATAAATTGAAAATATATTGGATTGAAACTATTATGTATCAGATCATTGATACATAATACAAGATCTGTTTTTGATCTATGTTCGATTTGCTGTTGTATGTTGTTTGCTGTTTGATTGCTATGTGAAAAACAAAACCAATTTCACAGCTATGTTCATAAATAAAACCATAACAGTAAATTATAGTAGATTTCTACTACGCACTAGCTATATTTTAAATAGTTCAATTTTCTTTAAGATCAAAGTCCATATCGATATAAATGTATCGACATACGTGTTACACTTTTATATAATTGTAACGATATGTTAGACCTTTATATAAATGAATTTATATGTTAGACCTTTATATAAAGTATCGATATAAGTGTTAGACCTTTATATAAATATATCGATATAAGTGTTAGACCTTTATATAAATGTATTAATATAAGTGTTAGATTTTGAATGCACATTTTCATAAATTAGAAAAACTTTTTATCTTTTCAATATGATACTTTTATAACTAATTCAGGTTATTTGTTTAAAATTGTATATTAAAATATTATCACTTGAAGAAAAATAATTATTATTATTGAGTAAAAAGATATCACGAGACGTAAAATTTCAATAATACATAATAAGCAAGAGAAGTTTTCTTTGAGTGGTTACTGAAGTAAAATTATTAAAAATAAACTACAGCCTCTTGGGGATTTGGAGAAAGCAGAAAAAGGAATTGGAAGGGGAAAAATTCTTATTTTCTTATGAATAAAAATGAGCTTTGAGTTTTGCTGTCCCTTAGCAACAAGATTACTATGTTTCCTCATATTATTACATTATTATGTTATTTCTGCTAATAATCAAGATAAATATGTATGTTTGTGCCTACTTCTATTTATGCACCAGACTATTTGAAAAATAATAATTTTGTCATATATATAGAGTTGAGTTAGAAAGTATTCCTTAGGGGGATTTATAAAAAAATTATTGGATTTTTAATTAATTTTGATAATACATATTTCTGAAATAACTTTCTAAAATATTATTATAAAAATGAATTTTACATTCTTATATTTGTTGCTATAAATTTTTATATTTTTAGTGACAACGTTTAATAATAACATAAAATTAGCTCGATTTTTGGCAATTTTTTAAAATTATTTTTACCTAATTTACAACAATTAAGGACATAAATGTAATAAAATTCCAAAGTTCCAATTTCTCAATCAAATTTTAAATTTATAATTCTCTAAAAAATTATTTTTTTCCTTAAACGAAGGAAATATTCTGTTTAATATATTTGTAGTTTACATAACAACTAATAAAAAATACACTTTTACAAAAGTTAAAAGATAATTGAACCGGATATTTATTTTTACTGCACCCATGCATTATGGTGCCATGGGACTATGCTCCATTAGAATATTCCAAGTACGCACTGAACAAAACATTTGCAATTAAATTACAATTACATGACTTCGACGTCTGTCTATTTCTAGGAATTGAAGAGATAAAGTTATAACTAAATGATTTAACTGAAATTAAGTGTAATCGGTATTCCTGAAGAACTGTCTAGTTACTAAATGCAGCTGTTATATAAAGTTGTAATGTGACAGTCTTAAAATTTGAAATTTTGGTAAAATAGAAGTATTTGATAACAAAAATATCCTTAAATAAGAAAATTTGTAAAAAGCGCAAGAAAATCGAAAAATCCATCTTCAAAAAACTGAATAAATACATTTTTTTAACAATTTCAAACATTTTATTAATTACCATGGATGAACCAACTTTATTATCCCGTTTTTAAAATAATTTTCAGATACTCTGAAATTTTTTAACACTGTATCTCAATTAAATATTTTTGCGATATTATTCAATACTGAGAGTGTTATAATCTATGCTGGAAAAATATTTTTCAAAAATGTAGGGAAAATATTTTTCAAATCTTTGCTCTTTTAGGTTTTCAACAATTTTAGGAAATATTTGTTTAATAAATTTGAAGAGTGAAACTTTGGAACCATATTTCATCAGGCATTCTAATTCTAAAAGTATCAATATTACCAATTTTGGTCAAATTATTATTTTTCATTCATCCTTAAATTATTCTAAAATTTGTGGATAATTTTTAGTATATGATACAAGCAAGAAATAGAAGAAAATGCAACTCAATAGTTGAAAAATAATTATTTAAAGAAAATTAATTCTCTATCAAATATTATTAAAAATCTAAATTGTAAATTAAAAGAAATAGATGTGTTTCCACTAAGTACGGCTACCTTAAAGATAGTTTGCTTTAAATGCTTTTATTTTCCGTCAGTTAGAAGAAATCCTCTGGTTGTTATAATTTTTAAAAAAAGCATATGCCAGCAAGAACTTAATAAGGTTTGTTAATTTAATTTTATATAAGTATCTATTATATACATACCATAATTCCTGATATATCTTGATAAAAAAAATTAAAAAAATAATTCTACTTGAATGTAAAAGTAATGTGCCTAATAAGAGCAGAATTTTAATTATAGAAATTAAAATACTTTTTTCCTCTATGCTTTGATTTAGTTTGCTTTTCACATTTTATGTATATTTATTTATATTGATTTGCCCCATGGTAGTACAAATAGAATTTCATTGTGAACTCTTTCCGTTAATTTCTTCAAGAGCTAGTCATAAAATATTGAAGCTCCATGCAAATTTGAATCATTATGTACTTACAGAGGCAGTGTACCATTTTAATATTTATAATAATGCATTGCAATTTTTAAATATTAGTTAATCGCTTGATTAAATTAAATTTTCCTTTCACGCAGGAGCGCCATATTGCACCGAATTTTCAAAAAAAAAAAAAACGTTATTTGTGACATCCAAAATATTCATATTATGATTAAAACTTACGAAGTAAAAGAATATGTGAATTTTAAAAACTTTTTTTATAGTATAAAATAAAAACGGGTTATTAAAAATGCTTTTATTAAATTTGTTTTATTTTCTCTCATTATCAGAAGTTGTAGTTTAATTTGGTGCTAACTTAGGATAAATCTATACATGTGCAATCTTTAATCATTAAATTTTTATTCGGTTTCAAAAAAAGATCTTACAAATAATAGTCTTCCAAAGTTTGTTGTTGTTGAATATATTTTCAAAAAAAATTAATTCATTATAAAATTAAGAATAAATACATAACAGCAAAGACAATGAAGTTGAAAATAATATTTCATGTATTTTCATGAATTTACTATTTTAAAAGGAGTTAATCGAACAACAGGAGGGAAAAAAGGAGAATTTTAAAAGGAGTTAATTTTAAAAGGAGTAAAACAACAAATAAATTTTATTCATATTATCAAATATAGTTCGAATAGTTCGAATGTTACTTTAGTTAATTCTATTTCTAAAGGAATAATCATATCGCATTAGATTGTATTATTATATTTAGTCGTATTAAATGAAGTTTTTTTATTGAATAGCCATTTTTTCTTCCATTGTTTTAATAACAGTAATT
>JAOUZG010036900.1:1087175-1104389 GCA_026289955.1 Argiope argentata | reverse complement strand
ATATATATATATATATATATATATATATATATATATAATATAAGGGAAAAAATTTTACGTTTTACAAACATCGCAGGCAAATATAGATCAGAAACTCATTTCCTTACAGAAACTGACATGGTTCCAAAAAGTCGGCTCATCACATATCGATCTGAATTCCGTATTCAGAATCGACTACTCAAGCAACGCAGCGGACAAGGCAAAACGGATAGTAAGAATTTCAATAACATAAAGGCAAACACAAATTTCATCTGTGTTTGAAAACTGGGTATAAAATCCGAACACACACATAAATGGGAATTCCATTCTCTCTATGAATGCAAAATCCCTCGTCACAATATATTATTATAACGCAACACATATAAGAAATAGTCTATTAATAAAGTATGTCATTCGTCTGAATTTTGAAAAAGGAAATGTTACAAAACATATAGGGAGTTTGATAGTTTTTCACATCTGTTGTTGTTACGTATAGCACTTGCCATGGACAAGCGTGACCTCCGAGAGATATCTATCGAAGGTCATGGGACCAGCTCCGCTGATACATTAGCAGAATTTAAGCCGAAGGTATGTGTCTCTTGTTTTTAACAAGTAGCGCCATCTAGGCCGAGAGTACGACTTAGCTACACACATGTCACAACCTTTTTAGGGGTAGGGACTTCATTCATTCATCTCAGATCGTAATTTAGCAGAGAACGATCCTCTCTGACCCAGTTCCCCTAGCGGTATTACTTTCGTCATAGAGGACTTAGCGACCACGATAGATTTAACGAGCGCCAGCTGCCATGCACCTGGGGAATCTTTTTGGTCGGTAAATTTCGAACTAGCAACCTAAGGAGTACAAGTACAACCTGTACCAACCAGGCTATCCCAGCCCCCTTTTTCACAACTTAAATGGATATATAGTCTCATATTCATTCCATGTTCGAAAACATTTTCTGTATTCATTATTGGTTCCAAAGTTATTAGTTTTGTTTTCTTGTCGTGTATTTGAAGAACTAACATCAGTACTGATGCATGTTAAAGCAGCGAAAATGACATTTCTAAAACATTCTAGCAAACTCTCCAATACATTTGCCTTGGGAGAGAACGCTTTACATGGTATTGGAGTGCATTAGTTTCGAAATATTAGCTGCTGTCTTGAAATTAGCATTTTTGCGGAATCCATTGCGCCATTCTTGGCGAGTTATTCATCAATTATTTCCTAGAATACGGTTAATTGTATCCTAAAATCGAATTTACGTTTTAAGCGCTTTTTTTAAACAATCCAATCAAAACTTGAGGTAAAAACTGTGCTTTTTTTAGTCACAATTTCCCATACCCAATTTGATTCATGTAAGTCAATCCTTATTTTTTTAATTATCACTTTTACATATTTCTGAATGTACAAACCGACAGACAGTCAATCTTAGACGGATTTATCTCAAAATTTAACAGGTGTCCATATCAGTGATCGGCAAAGTGCGGTTCCAGAGCCGCATGTGACTCTTTGGCTCCTTAAGTGCATTAATAAATATTCATTAAGTATGAAATTTAGCTTTATTTAGTGTAATAAAAGTTTACTAAACAAGAAGATTTGTCTCCCAATTGTTGTAATGTCTCTTAAATTGTTGTAATGTTCATATTTGGCTCTTTGGCTAATAAGTTTGTCAACCACTTGTCTACATTATAGATGTTAAATACGTGTACCGAATCGTATCTATCTAGATCTCTTCATTTTGTAGATATCATGTTAACATGCAATTGAACAGATTTTACGCAAAATTTTATTGAAATCTGCAAATTTGGCGTAAAGATAATGCGCCAAATTTCAACCATTTTTCAAAAATAGGAATTTTGAATTCAGGGGTGCTTAAAATGTGCAGTTTCACCAAAATTGTACGTTTATAATTACTAAATTTCCTCTATAATTCAAATACGAAAAATTAAAATGAAATATAGTAATACATAATTGCAATATAAATGCACGTAAATGATGACGTCAAGCATGACAACAACAATCGAAGCAAAATGAAGGGAAATAAAATAATAAAAGAAATAAACTATCAACTGAAAATTCGCGGGGGAAAAAAGGAAAAATATATAGATTAAATGAAAGATTAAAATGAAATATGCTATGCATATTTCAACGTATCATATCAGAACATCATTTCTTGAACGTACTAATGCAAGTTAAATTATATTTTATTCATTTTAATTGTTTCCTTGAATGAGTCGCTTTAGCATTGCAAACGATCCAAAAAACAACTTTGTCTCATATTTATTGTTTTAAAAATATCACATTTCCTATTTATTTCATTTCTTAATATCACGTGCTCATAATGACATGTTTCTAGGCTCGATTTGCTGTATTATTTAAATTGCGCGATGGCAACGCGTTATTAAAAGCTGATTTTTTCAAATGCTTGAACAGATAATAAAATTTCAATTTTTCGCCCACGGTTTTTTGTTTACCTCACTCTCAAATTAACATCATGTTCTTACATGATAAAAAGAAAATGAAATCTACTATTTCAAATTTCAAGTTATCATCTGAGAACATTATCATTTTAAGTCATTATTTGTCTTAATTAATTTAAGTCATTAACCAATTTAAACAGGTTTGAAACAATCACAAAACTTCACGTTCGGTCTCTTTTTGTTATATATATATATATATATATATATATATATATATATATATATATATAATATACACTTTTTTCTGGCTGGTAAACAAAGTTTTGGAGCTCAACCAATTTTAAGATACAATAACAGCTATGTCATAGCTCTAGGTCAACCTTTTAAAAACGCATCTGTTGTGAAGAAGCATACGGAATATTAAAGAAATACTCATAAAAGCAGGTCAAACTTTTTAAAATGCATCTGCTTTCAAAGAAGCATACATAATAATAATGCAATACTAATAAAAGCAGAAAAAAATTCTTCAAACGATAATTTCTGGCGACCCATAATCTTTATTTTTTGCCCATAAATTTCGAAGATATCAAAACATCCTAATTAATACAACATAATTTTCTCACATGATAATAAAGTAAAAATATAGATATAAAATTGCAATAAAGAACCATCATTAAAGTTATTAAACACTTAAAATAAGAAAATTCTCCAATATGATCAACGTTATGTTTTATATGCCAATTTTATTCATTCCTTTATTGAATTGTGTTCAAAAAATATAAAAAAGTGCTGAAATACTTTGGAAATTGTTTCTTACATTTTTGTATAACATACAAATATATATGAGTCCGTGTTAAAGAAATTTTCAAATTGCTTTATAAATAGTAAAATATATTGCTTTTAATAAGATTTAAATTCATAAATACGACTGAATGTAATATCTCAAACAATAAAAAGGGAAGAAGATGCTTGTAAACCTCTCAAGTGTCTTTTACGTGGCAATTTTCACCTTGTTATTTCACTCAAATTCTTCAATTATCCTCCTTGATTTTCTCACGCCCTATACTTTAGCACACAACCGGGGGTGATATATCATTTTACTAAATGTGATGCACAGCAATCTTAAGTGGTGTTTGAAGACCCTCTTGAGAGTTTTCTCAGATACTTAATATCATGATTGTTGAATATATATATATATAATTTTATTTCGTCAAAGATTATTATATAATTGATATGTATCCCTCTTGCTTTGATATTCTCATATAGCAAAGATATAAATTAAATTTTAAAGAAAAATGTTCTGGGTTACTCCGTGGTTTGTAAAAGGAAATATAATATTACTAAATTTCTTTTTTTCCCTCGTTTATGTAATACAGGGTGTTCATTAATTATTGCCGGGTTTTCCGTACCTCATAACTTTCTAATAAAAAAATATAACTCAAAAACTGATTACGTATTCGTAAATTACAACTCTAAAAAATTTGTGACAGCAGTGCAATCTTAGCACATTTTCAGTCGGGGTAATAATGACGTCATAAATAAAAATGGCAACCAAGTAAGAAAAAGCAATGTGTGCATTGTGGCTTTCCGAAACTAAATCAGTCGCAACTACTCAACGTCACTTCTGGACCACGTAAGAGAAAGATCTTCCTTCGGATAATTCTATGAGACGCCGGTTAAAACAATTTCAGAAAAATGGTAGCGTTATACACTGAAAGAGAGCGGGAAGATAGAGCACTTTGCAAGAAAATGTTGATCGCATCCAATGAACTTTTACTCACAGTCTACGAAAATCAATGAGACAATCAGCTGTGCAATTTCATATGCCACATTCGATAAAATGAAACTTTCTCCCTAACCGCCTTCAGCTTAATACCTACAAGCTATAATATAAGCTTTTAATAAGCTTTTTGTGCACTTTAATATCATTAATAAAATTCTTTGAGGTAATTTACGAATACGTATTCGGTTTTTGAAAAATATTTTTTATTTGAAAGTTATGAGGTATGGGAACCCCGACAAAAATTAATGAACACCCTATATAGTAGAACTATAGTAATCGCCAAAAATGTGGGATTCGAAATTTTGATGGATTTCCAAGCTTGTACTTCAGAAGACACGTTTTTGGAAAATGTTCTTCTATTTGATTATTTTTCTGTGATAAAGATAACTCAAAAACCCTTTAAAATGAACGGATCTCCTACGTCCTGGAGCAAGGAATGCTCGTCTTCCCCGTGATCTGGACGTGACGTCCTAGGTTCTAGTTCCGGTTAGGGCATGGTTGTTCTTTATATGTTCTATCTGTGAAAAAAGAGACGATTGATTATTCTTTTAAACCAAAAGCAACTCAGCTGTTAACTGAAATAAATATTTAAAAATGCAATTGAAAAGTGGCAAGTACGTTGGGAAGTCTCCAATAAAGGTTTTTGGACTAAAAAAATTATTCAAACCGTTAATCTTAAAAGACTATATGGGGACTTTTTCATGAACCAAATCATAACTGGTCATGGACTTTTTAATGCTCACCAAGCTAGGTTATTTGGAAAATCTGATAAGTGCAGATGTGGCAAATCTTCTGGAACCATTCAACATATTATACAGGAATGAGAATTATGGGAAAATACCCACTCAACATGGCAATTATGCTGGAGAAATTTGGATATCAAACTGCTATTAAATCTCCCTCTCTTTACGGCAAGTGCTTCCAAAATTATCAATAATCTTATGCTGTTGGAATCCGTGGAGCACGATTGAACTTACTCTTTGCTTTGACATTAGTTATCTTACGTTTATATCATATGTGGCAACTATATTTTGTATATATGCTATTTGCTTTTGGGTTACCGAGAACTTACTTTGTATATAGCTGTTTTATACCTTTTTTCTTTTTAATAGCATTTTCTTAATTAACGTTGTTTATAATTTTATGTTCCTCTAATAACTGCTGAAATGTTTGCTAATTGTTATACTTGGAGACACGGTGACCAATTTTGAGAATTTGAATTCGTTTTATTTTCCAATCTGGTCCTTTGAATTAAGTTTTACGATAATTAAGTTGATTAACTTGCACTTCCGTTCTGGGTGGGGGTTGCTTCGCGGCCATTCGGATATAACGGTTCATCGTTATATCCAAATGGCTTCGACCAGAATGGAGTATACCTATTTCATCTGTTCTATCTGTGATATTCTGGAATGCACCCTCGCCTGTAAAAAGAGGTTGTGCAAGTTAATGTGATGAGTAAGTAACTGTTTTGATGTATTTATGTAATGTATGGTCTACTTTTGTAAGCTACGTGTGATACTTAATGGTGTACGGGACTTTCTAAATGGTGATTTAAAAAATAGACAAAATAAAGTTGATATACGGTCTTTAGTCCAAATTTGTAGATTTATATCAAATTTTAAACAAACGCTATGCAGTGAAAGTTTCCTTATTCATCTTTTTGAATACAAGTTTACATAACTGTAAAATTAAATGAGTTTTGGAGTTATGTAAAATTATATTCAGTTAAAATTAGATAATAGATAAAATTAGATTGATGAAATTCAGTTCACAGTTTTCTGTAAAGTGACACTTATAAAATTTTGAGCCAAACTCAAGAAATATTTAAATGATAGTCTGAGTCCTCAGAATCATTTTGTTGATGTGCTGTGACTTATGACATTTTACAATCCCACTGACAGTTATCTGTCAGCTATTTAAGCCGAGTGGGCATCTCTTGTTTTTTCAGTAGTGCCATCTAAGATCAAGAGTATGACTTTATTACTTCAAGTGTCCCACTCGCTTGCACAACCCCTTTTTACAGGGGGACATGATCACGCCCCTTACAGATAAAATACAGCAAAAGAACAATCATGCATTAACTGAGACTCACCTCGGCCGCCCAGATCCCTGATAAGTCGCGATACCCCTATGCCAGGCCCCCGATGCAAAAACATGTAAATAAGATGACTCAAAAGACTTAGTCACTCAAATCTATCAAAGTTGGTAAGCCATTTTGTGACTGCAAGAGTAGTTTGACATCAATTGGCTTATCAATCCATATAATGATGCCTCAAGTAATGATGCTAAAAATATGCCACATTATGATATTTCTTAATTTTTTAAGATTAATTCCAGCAAAGCTTTTCCTGCGATAACATTTTCATTAGAGATTGTACGAAAAAAATTAGAGGAGATAAGACCCGCTGGTTTTAAATGGATAATTAAATCTTTTTTCAAAGGATTAAAAACCTCCCTACAAACCCTCAAATTGTGAGTTCGAGCCTAGAGCATTCTGGATCTGCCGTGATGGTGACCCAGAAGTGATCAGCTCCTTTGAAATAAACAATCTTAGAACACAGCCTCGTACAGTTGTTGTGTGCCCTCTACCGGCAAAAGTCGTCAGGCGCATTAAATATGACAGCCAACACCACCAACTACTCTCACACGCACTCACCATAAACTTGCCGCAATTGCATCGCTTTTCTAACCACTGACTTTTTGGTGAGAGAGTATGTGGTAACAACTTTATAAGCCAGATAACATCTCTCGGATTGAAGTGTCATTTTTGGTCCAACGGACATGTCAAAATCTCAGATTCCATGTTCGAGCCAAAGGCACTCCGCAACTGCCATAACATACAGAATAATTTACCCTTTAAAGCATCTCGTTTTGCAGCCTGGAATTTCTAGAAACTAACAATGAGAATATCTGTTCTTTTGAACGAAATTTTTAAAGCATAAATGCAGATATCGTATAGTTATCAAAAGGTCATAATTAGATACAGATTACCTTATCTGTATCAAAATATTTCCAAAGAAAAAGCAAAATCTAATATAGATGTCTTAGAAATACAAGGAGGAAAAAAATGAATCAATTGTTAAATTTTTTTTGTGTGTTAAAACCAAAACACAAATAAAAAATCACAATTGATTCATTGTTATGGTTTTTATGTTTGGAAATGGCTCCCAAAAGATTAATCATTTTGATGTAAATGAAAGGGAATTCCCCATAAAGGAACAATTTTCAAAACCATTATTATTCACTAATGAAGTTCTTTTTGGACAATGTATACATTAAAGTTTTGAAAAAATAATAATTTAGAATTAGAAAATTGCAAAATAAATTTTAACTGTTTTCGGACTCCCACGTCCTTAAAAACTTTAGTATTTTTTAATTTTTGATATTTGAACGAAAGCATTTATCTTTACAAATTGAAAAATGATAGAATACAGCATTCATAATTATAATGTTCATTGTGAAATATCTTCTTATATTATTTTATAAATTCTTTATTTTCTTTTCGGAGGCGTTGAAGAAATAATTAAAAATGTTTTCTTTGAAGTTTCATTTTTTTTTATTTTTAGCAACTATTAATAATAATGAGATTGTTTTTAAGTCAAAACATTTTCTTAGCTATCAAAAGAAAGAAGCCTCTTTCGGAGACCATTGTGTGAAATATATTTCCGTAAACATGTTACTGAAGGGAAATGAAAAATTACTTTTAAGTCAAACAACTTATTTTTCTCAAATAACCGATTAATTAAGGATAATAAAAAATCAAAAAGATTTCTGTAATAAAAATTTATTTTCTAATTTACAAAAATTCATTTGATATTAAATTTTAACCTTTTTTTAAAAAAATGTTTTTATCTATTTAAAGAACGAAATTGAAAACATATATAATTATACGAGATTATTTTGATATTGATTCATATATATATTTTTTTAAAATAACATCAATTAAATAAGTATCTAGTTACTTTATAACTTTAATCAATCAGCTTAAGCAGAAAGTATTTAAGGCTAATATTTATGCAAATAATTATAAATATATTTATGATTATATTTTTTAACTTAACTGCTAAGATTTTTAAATTATTAGCTTAAACCAATTTAACTTATTGATTTTAAGTTTTTAAATTGGGGAAATTTAATTTATGTATTTAGCGAATATTCAACAACGGGTTGATAGTCAGTCCTTAAAATGCACGAAAAAAAATGCATGAAAAAATGTGCGAAAAAAGGCATGATTTAAAATGCATGAAAACACATAAATGCAACTACTTAAATATATGAAATTTAGAAAGAGATTTTGTGACTAAAATTATAGCTTTATGAAAAGTATTTGCTTCAGTATATTGCGGAAAATTGGTATAAAACACAAATTTGATTTTTAATTTCTCCTAACCGTATGTCATAGATTAATCGACAAATAACTAGTCAATGTTTATACTAGAGATATAATAAAAATGCCAAATTCTCGCCAAAAGTTCATATTTAAGGGCTATTATACGCCGATGCTGGGCAAAGTGTTTTCTGGGTAGCCCTTTTTTTAAAATGTATGCGAAGAAGTTTTGAGTTGAGCACTCTTGTTAGTTTAATTAAAGGTTCTATATTTTACTTTGGAAAAGGGTTGATCCTTAGAGAACATCACCCCTTTGGCGCAAATTTCAAAATCGCCAACTTTTGTGTCTTATCTCTCGGAAAAAGATATCCTCAAACGAACACATCGGGTTGCCATATTTGGCGCTAAATATCCTTGGCAAAAAGTGGTTGATGCTCTTTCCTGTCGCACATTAAAAAATATCTTCATCTTTATTGAAATATTATTTTTTGAAATTAAAAATTTATTTATGGAAATGAAGATAAAGCATCGTTATAGAAGTTTTAATTCCTATTTCTATGCTTAATAATTGCTTAAAATATCAACTTTATTCTCTAAACTTCTCAAATAAGTTTATAATCTTCAATGAAGAAACCAATTTCAAAATATTTTCACCATTTATAATCATGTACATATATATTTCTGTTTAGATTCCTTGTCGCTTCGATTTATTTTCATCGCCTCTGTAAGTAACACCTTTAACAATTTCTCGAAATCAATCACATCAGTTTTAGAAAAGTCTTTGCAACATATTTTTGAAGCCGAGAAAATCGGTTTAAAAATTTCTGGCATATATTTATTCTTTCTGTTTATATACATGAAATATATTTCATTATATTCATCTACAATCTTTAATGCACTGATAAAAGCTCTATTTCATAATTGTGAAGTTTCTCGATCGAATATTGAAAGTCCAAACTTTATTTTTATAGTAATTTTAAAATCAAATGTATTATAAAGATATAATGCATTAATATTATGTAAAAGTTATTTTTATTGTAGCTTTCCTAACATATGGGACTGTTTATATTCGTTGAAATCGTGACTTACATTAAATTCATCTTGTTGTTGTTACTTATGGCACTTGCCAAAGACAAGACCCGCTGATACATCAGCAGATTTTAAGCCGGAGATATACATAACTTGCTTTACGAGTAGCGCCATCTAGGGCCAAGTGTGCGACTTAGCTACACGCACTCCACAACCCTTTTTAGGGGGCGGACTTCATTCATGTATATTCATTCACTCATCTCAGATCATAATTTAGACCTGGAACAGAGAACGATCACCTCTGACCCAGTACCCCTAGTGGTATTACTCCCAACATGGAGAACTCTGCGACAACGAACAGATTTAACGAGCGCCAGCCGTCAAACACTCGGGGAATTTTTTGGTAGGTGAGTTTCAAACTCGTAACTTAAGGAGTTCGAAACCAACGCTCTACCAAACAGGCTATCCCGGTCCAATTCATCTTAACAGCCATTGTCAGCAAAATATTGATAAAATACAAAAGTCAATGTTCTGTTTTTTTTTATTTCTTTTTACCCATTTTTTTTAATTTCTCATATACATAAATAGATAAGATATAGTAATTGTCAAAAAATTTCAAAATCGAGATTTTAAAGAATTTACTTTTTAGACATTCCTGAGTTTTGAAATACATTTTTTAAAAAAAAATGTCCATCTGTCTGCCTGTGACAAAGATAACTCAAATACACTTTAAACTATACCGTTAAAACTTCTATACGGTCATTACACCACCTTTTCAGATTTCTATCAAATTTTCAATAAGACTAAATCCGTCTGCCCGGCAGTTCGATTAAAAGTTAACGCAATAATTACAAAATAAAGAGATCTAGATAGATAAAACTTGGTATGTAGATTTAATATCTATGTTGTAGATGATTAACATTCGTCAAATTTGTGCTAAAACCCTATTACGAGTAATCTGTCTGTCTGTCTTTACTTTTAGAAACTGGTAAACGTGATAGTTAAATAATGCAATGACTTAAATATATCAAATTTCATATATGAGATTTTTTGATCAATTCAAGTGCAGTTTCGCGTCAAATTCTTTTTTCATATGGTTGAGAAAACATGTCTGAAATACAAATTCAATTCCAGGATTTTAATACTGTATATCGGGGATTAACCACCAAAAATCTCGCCAACGATAATACGATAGATTCAGTAAAAATTCTGAATCCACGGCAAAAGTTGATATTTCACAAATATTGTGCTCCAGTGCCATATAAGGCGTTCTCTTTTATGACAAGTTTATTAAAGATTATGCGTGAAAGTTTCTAAGCTCCTTAATTTCAAAGAGAGATTATGAAAATAGTAAACTAATATTTTTTTCGGTGAAAATCAATTTTTCAGTATAAACATTTTTACCTTTATGATTTATATGATTTTAGAATTGTGTAGGGAATGCATTAGAAATTAGAAATTTGTGAACAGATAAATCCATTGAGCTCAAGTTTCAAAAAAACTTATCTACTGATTCCCGGAATGCCTGAAAAAAGAAAATATATTAAGTATTTAATCATGTCTGAATATTTCAACTGATATTTTTTTATGTCTATAAAACCTATTTCAAATGGCGTATGTTGAAATATTAGACACTGCCTACAACAGCATTCAAAATCAATCGGAGAAATGAGGAAAATTAATTTCGTTCCTCGTCTTGTTTATGATGCTCGCAATAATTAAAACTTTCTTCTAGAAAAATACAGCAAGAAAAATAAATTATTATCAAAGATTACTTTAAATTAAAAAATAATAATTTATTCCCTCCTTTATATTCAAAACATATTAATTTCACTATTTCCTACAAACCTCGATGATTTTAACATTTCGAAATATTTTAGTATTAATATGTTACTTCCAATTTGCCTCAAATTTAATTTGTAAATTTACTAAATTGAATTCTTTGATGAATTTTCATAGGAAATTGATCTTATATTTTGTAATTCATTTGGGGAATATGAATTATATTTAAAAAATCAAATGCCGTTTCTCTTCATTCAAATATTTTCTATATTATGTTCTTATTAAAGACACTTACAAAAATATTAAAAATCTTGGTAAAAAGCTCTCCTAATAATGCTATTCAAAATATTATAGAATAGATTTGATTGAAATTTTAAAAGAAATGAAAAATCGAATTTCCACTTAGATTGAAAATGTTTTTTATATCAGCAGCAATGTATGGAACCTTTCATTTTTAATGAAATCCGCAGTAGATTAAATCATATTTTGAAGTCACACAAAGTCTTTTTCAGGAACGATCTTTCAATTTCGAACTGTAATCAGTTGATGAAAATGATATACCTTATTATCCGAATTTCAATTCCATGTCATTTTGAGAAAGGTCGATTGAAGATCAGAGATTTATCTTTTACTTATTTCATAATCACTAATAATCTATAGCAAATATTGTCGTAAATTTGCATTCTTCTAACATCCAAAATTTACTCTATTGTCTTACCTTTTGTTTGGTGCAGCATTGCCAAAGACGTCTTTTGCACCAATAAACCCCACAAACCAACCAACTTCTAATATTGAAAATGAATCTGCTAAGACAGAGCGATGTCAAAGTTTATAGATTATGCCAATAAATTTACTACACTACCAAAATTATTTCATCACTTCCCAAGTGAAAAAGTCTTTTTAATATTATAAAAATTTTATTTTGAACTCAGAATAAGATTTGTGAGTTATTTGTGAGTTGTGAGTTAAAATAATTTATCGCTCTTTAAATAAATCAAATTTATACCCTTTTGAATCAAGTTCTGAATGTAATTAATTCTCCCGCTGGTGTAGTGTGCTACAGAGAGGAGTGTGCCAGATCAGCTGCCGTCCTCATAATCTGAACACGATTCAAATTAATGAGTTCTGTCCCAAAATAGCCTTAACGCTGCTTTACAAAGGGACGTTAATATAGCTAAGCTAAAAAAACTAACTGAATGCAGTTAAAACGTCGTACTTATAGCTTTGTATACAATCCAAATGTCTGTCGTTATATATTTTCTTGATTTTATATTCTGCGAGTTCTATTAATATTTAAAAACTTTAAATTACTGTACCTACACTCTTAATTGCTTTTCATATTTAAGTATCAAGTCTAATTAGGTATCAATAGCTAATTTCTAAATATTTAGTAAAATCTACTTGGAAAAATTATATAAATGGCAGGCATTTATATTGTTTAAGCAATTATACTGATAAAAAGATTTAAAAGGCTATAATTTTTTTATATAAAGAATCGATAATTATTCGAATATTGCTCGGACATAATCATAAAAAACTATTAATTATATCGATAAAACTACCTGGAATATTTTCTACAAAAAAAACCCAATTATTTCAACTAAAGCCAACCAAGTTATGAAGCTTCATATATTATGAAGTCAAAAAATTTTAAATGTTCAAATTAACACACGTCGTTTTCTTTTGTCGATTGGTGATAGACCAAAAGTAAGAAAATTAAAAGATAAACAAGTAATATAAAAAAATTAAGTCAATTCCTACTTAGGTCAACAAAGAAAAATTCCATTTTAGCAACCTTTCTTTAAACAATTTACCAAAATGTTATTGATTTTCAAAAGAATTGAATCTGTTGCATTCTTCGCCTTCACATGAAAAATACTGAAATCCTTGCATTTATTGATTGAACTATAGCCTGTTGGTTTCAATTTTCATTAAAAACTTCTAAAAATTTCAATTAATTTAATTAATTTCAATTAATGAAAATTTAAAAATACACATAAAAAAAACCTTCACATTAAAAAATACTGAAATCCTTGCATTTATCGATTGAACGACTACCTGCTCGTTTCAATTTTCATAACAAGATGCTAAAATTATTTTTAAAGGATTAAAAATCAATTTAATTTAATAAATGAAAATTTGAAAAAAAAATTATATTAACGTCTTCATCCACTACAGGTTTTTAAAAATATGTTTGAAATCGTGTGGACGAATTTATATTTTTAAGTATTTAATTTACGATTAAAAATTTAAACAAGATAAATAAATAAATAAATAAAGGGAGATGGTGAACTAATAGTAAGAATTGAATAACTTGTTTAGTTTGATTAATGCAATAGAACTTTTATTATTTACATTTTAATATTTCAAGAATATTTAAATAAATATGCTTACTATGACTTGGGGACTGTTTACAAATTAAGATATAGCAGTTTTTACCAAATTCATTTTTTGAATACAAAACAATATGAAAAATAATTTTGTGTAACCTTTACAGGTTTTTCAAAGTAAAAACATATACCTATCTCTAAAATTTAGATATCATTTGAATCAATATTGATATAAACACACTGCATTTTCTTGGCTATGGTCTTTTACAAATATTAAATAACATTTATTTTCGCTTTTGAGTGACTGCAGATTAGGGGCATTATCTAGAGAGGCTTTAAATTTGCCATCACATTTTGTAAATGATGGTAATGCTGAAATAATTTAAATTAGCTGTGTCTTCTTTCTATTGTGACACAGAAGCTCGTAAATAGCGATGAGGCACAAGGTATTATCATTTTCATTACCATGACCATTCTGCCTCTAAGATGATAATGAAAATATTGTTCCAAATTAATTCGGTATGTTTCCGAAAAAGAACTTTGATGTATGTAAAGCAAACTGAAATTAATCAAATCGAGTCATAGAAGATTCCACAATACATAAGTATAATGTTTTTAATAACAGAAAATTTTTATTCCAGCAGATTCAGTGTATTTTTCCATTTACATGTTTCTAAAATTATTAATTTTATTCCTATTTTATCTTTTATTTCGCAGTACATAAATACAATTTTTTCTTAGTAATAGAAAAAATTTTATTCATACAAAATTTATTCGCCATGGTTATTTCTACAAATTCCCGAAATCGTTAATTTTAATCATTTTTAACAATAATCTTCTAAAGATTTTCTTTATCCTTCTTTCCCAATACATAAAAATTCGATGGGAAAAGATTATTTGTAAATAATTTGGAGCAAAACTCGGAAAAACTATTAAGGATTTAAAAGCAATGAAATTAGAATTTATTTTTAAATAAATGTTATTGGACTTCAGAAATCTATTTTAAGTTTGTTTTTTACAAAAGATTGTAATCCCCAATTACAGCAATTAACAGTATTCTCTAAAATTTGCTACAAACGATAATTAATAACCTAAAAACACAAATTCATGTAGACCTTATTCAGAGAAAAAAGATTTAATCCTTTCCAGACTCGCTATAACATGTTTCTTAGATTACAGAAAATTACTTTTTAAAATATATTCTGGAGTTAATTGATTTTCGCTTCCTTTTAACCTTTTGGCAATAACATTTCTAGCAATAACATTTGTGAGCTAACGTAATTGAACTTCAACTATACTTATAAAGATTTAAAATAAATAAATAAAGCGTACGTATGTTTGTCCTTTATTTACTAAGAATAAATCCAATTAAAGTGAATGTATGACGTCTTATATCCATTCAATATGTTGGCATGAAGTTTATTCTAATGAACTTAAATTAATTGTGTGTATTATTTAAGAATAAAGAATGTTTAAAATGTGAAATCATTTACTTAGTTCCATCTGCGCGTTCTATGTTCTGCTTTCTTAGCCCGACGCAACACTAAGGAAAGATATGTTATTTCCAAATTTTCAAACATTTAAACATATTTTTTTCCAGTACTGAATATCAGATTTCGAGTCTTTGTTTTATAAATTTCAATATGGAATTGACATTATTTTAATACGACAATTATGTTTTTCGAATTGCGAGAAGTAAGTATACTTAACCTGTCCGCTTTTCGATCAAAATATGGTTGTGTGTGTGTGTGTGTGTGTGTGTGTGTGTGTGTGTGTGTGTGTGTTTTGGGTCTCCGAAGGCAGACTATATGATTAAGAGCTGAATATTTAGTATAAGTATACTTTGGAGTAGAGAGTATTTTGATTATTGCATATATCAGTTTTAATAAATTAATAATTAAGCAATATTTTGAAATTTTTCTGTTATAATTCAAAATATATTATTACAAATCAGTATTTTTTTCAAATCCATAATTTTAAAGATTTTCCCATTTAGTAACACTAATTTAATTTTAGTATGTTTGTTTTTAAGTTCTGACTTCAAAAAATATTTTCAAATCATTTTCTTTATCTGATCAGATATTTAATTTTTTGCACTCCGATGGTACCCCTGATTCCCCATTCAAGATTGTGTATCATTTTGACGTTTTATTTATTTATTTTTCAAATTTAATTGTTAAAAACGCTTACATAATGGTTAAGAGATGTAGATAAATTATTCAAAGAAATTCGACTTAAAAAAATTATGTATATTTATTTTTCCTAGAAATAAACAAATCTTTGTATTAGGTGAATAATTTTACATCTAATTGTTTTTCGGAGGGCAAAGGGTTAATCTCATGAATCTTTTCTATTATTGAAACCTCAAAAAAAAGATTCAGCAAACTAACTGTATAATTTATATAAGGAATTAAAAATTACTTCTACTCAAACGACAGTATTCAATTTGAGATATATAACTCACAAACTTTATTTTTAAGGACACTATGTTACTTATTGACTGAAGAAAGCACATACACTAAATAAACATTAAGACTATTAAAATGATACGGTTTCTGTATGTCCGTTAATTTTGAGGCTTAAAACAACTAGATGAAATCATCATCATCAAGCTGAGCATCATCAAGAAATTTAATTGAAATTCAATACAAATCATGTTCCCGAACAATCAGCTTGTTTCCAGAAACATTTTATTTTATAAGTGTTCACTCTAATAATAACTCAGTAGATTATTTATAAACCATTATAAATTTATGTTACCATTATGTGAAATAAATTCTAATTATCATAATGCATTATTAATCCGAGTTTTCTTCAGTGTTAAATATAAACAATGAGGAGTAATAATCTATGTAAACAATAAAGAATCTAATCTTTTAATTTTTTCTTTCAATCCTATTTTGGCTACATAATAGCATCCTAACATATGCCCAAAAAAGAGTAGGGTTTTTGAATCTGTGATGTAACAGTACGTATATATAAAATACATTTTGTAAATAAAATATGTTGATATTTTAATGCATAATATAATATTTATTTATGGATTAATTTGGTACAATAATAAAAAATGATTAAAAATTTCGATTAATGATGAAATATAAAGTTACTTATTTATAAATTTAAGTTATTCCAAATACATGTGTAAAAGAATAAATTAGCATGTTCATTACGCAGAAAAATGTAATAAACTCTTGTTTAGTAGATAATTCTGTATTTCTGAAAAATCAATCAAGTTATCTACAAATTAAATAGAGATTTATATCTTCGAAGTTTTTAAGACATTTATATAAATGTCTAACCAATAAATTATAGGCCAATAAAATGTAAATTTATACGTGCGTGAAAAAATAAATAAGCAGGTTCATTACGCAAAAAAATGTAATAATTTGTTATTTTGAAGATAATTCTATTTTTCGGAAAAGTAAATCAAGTAATCTACAAATTAAATAGAGATTTATGTCTTCAAAGTTTTTAAAGCGTTTGCATAAATGTCTAACCAGTAAGCTTTAGGCCAATAAAATGTAAATTTATTTGTAAAAAAATAAATTAGTATGTTCATTACG
>JAOUZG010036900.1:1067567-1082175 GCA_026289955.1 Argiope argentata | reverse complement strand
GAATTTGTTACAAATATTGAGAATGATTAGAAAGCAAATAATGTAAGGAAAGCGAAATAACAAAATGATTTCTTGATCTGTTTGATTCAAACATTTATAAATGCATAGATTGAATCAAAAAAAATTAGACTTTTGAATTTCATTTTTAAAAATTTAGCATGAAATATTATCCGTATATTTTTAAAGTCATTAATGTAAAAATTTTACGAATTATATATTTTTTAAAATGGGACTTTTAAATAAATTTTAAAATATTACTGTTTTTCTCTATTTATGACATCTTTTTAAACAATTTCAATCGAAAATAAGCTAACAGAATGTTCTTTTTTTATATATTTGTTTTTACGTATGTTTTCATATATGTTATATTCACAAACATATATTTTGTGTATGTATTTTATTTGTATTAAATTTCGTTATTTTTTGTTATTGAAGATGTTATTTTTAGAAGAGATATATGTTTCTCACTCCCAGTCTCTAAAACTGTCCAATTTAATAACTTGTTATTAGTAGAAAAATTTAGCTCACTCTATTAGGTATTGTAAAAAACAATTGTCTAATTTTATTTAAGGTGGGTTTTTTTTAAGAATATTTATTAAATATTCCAGAATTCGGGGAAAATGTTAGTTTTTTATTTTAATTTATACTTTGAAATTCTTTCTACAGTGGCCTAACTTTTTGTAAGTTATTTCGTTCTTCAAAACAGTATAATTCGACTATCAAATTTTTATGATTAGAAATTATTTCTTATCTTCTTAATCAGTGTTTTATGGTATTCTATTCAACTAGCATCGATTAATTTAAATATTTCATCAATCAATCGGCATGAAAACACATATTAGGTGAACAAAAATATATTTTTATAGATTAAGGATTTATTACCAGTTACTACAGAAGCAAGTAGAAATCAATATATATCATAACAGTTGTTACATAAATTTTCAAAAAAATGCTGCAAATAAAATAAATGTTAGTAATAATTCTTTTAAAAAATAGTTCTTTCACCTAAGAAAATCAACAAAATATTTAAGAAGTAGTATATTTAAACTTAAAAAAATCAGCATTGTTTCGTTTCGATAAAGTTTACTATTTCATTTTTATCTAATAAGTTCCACTTTAGCATATCCAGTTGCTTTTCTGTATCATAGAAGAAAAATTACACGAAGGGCCGGGATAGCCTGATTGGTAGAGCGTTGGACTCATCCACCTTAGTTTACGGGTTCGAAGCTCACCGGCCAAAAGTATCTCCGTGTGTGTGATGATTGGCGCTCGTTAAATCTGTTCGTGGTCGCAAAGTCTTCCATATCGAGAGTAATATCACTGGGTTACTGAGTCATAGGTGATCGTTCTCTGTTCTAGATCTGAATTGCGATCTGAGATGTATGAATGAATCTGCATGAATGTATTCCACCCCCTAAAAAGGGTTGTGACGTGTGTGTAGCTAAGTCGTACTCTTGGTCTTAGATGGCGCTACTTTTCAAACAAAGAGACGCCTTTCTTAAGCTTAAAATCTATTGATCGTATCAGCGGAAGCTTATCCACGGCAAGTGCCATCAGTCACAACACAACTCACAAAATTACACGAGTTTTATAAACTTTTAAAAAGTGGACTTCAAAATAAAACAAAAAACAATTATTAATAATTAAGACATATACTTTAAGCTAATATAAAATACAATGTTTATTTTAAATAATACTTTGCAGACAATTTTCAAAACATGTTCAATATTTCCTTTTAGCAACAGTTCCACCCCCGTTAAGTATGGATGAAAGAAGGCCCCTTTTCTACAGAAGCCTCAGCATCATGGTCCCTACTGCTTGTGCTGTTGTGGTCCTTGTAGTCATTGTCATTGTCGCCTGTGTGGTAGTTAAAAAGCGGCGACAAGTGGATAACCCAAATCGACGAGGTAAATTCTCTCTTTTTCTTTAATCAATATATTTAAAATTCTGTTAAATACAACTTTTTTAAGAAAAAACGGGCGGTTATTAATTAAACGACAGTTTCAAGAATTTTTCCTCCAACGCTTATTTCATCGTATTGTCACCTTGAGAATGATCTAAATTTTAAATGTATTCAAAAATATGTTACGGTCCTATTTGTATGTGTGTGGAAACCAGGGCCTGACTAAGGCAGGGGCAGTTTCCCCGGGCCCCCACATAATTGGGGCCCCAAATCGAATATAAACATTATTTTATGTTTCCTTCTTAAATGAATCTTCTTCATTACTAAAATAGTGAAGCTGAGGGTGGCCCAGAAGAAGTTTTGGGCCCAAGCCCCAAGTAGGCTAAGTCGGGCCCTGGTGGAAAATTGTAGTTCCTGTGCAATTCTTGCAATATGATCTTAGCTCAAAGTTCCCCGAAATAGCCTCGGGATGTTTCAAATTAAATATTAATATGACTAAAATAGTCTTAAAAATATTATAAAGTTTTTATTAAAATTCATTACCTAATTACTTAATTTTTTTTCATGAAAAAATCAGTTAAAAATTCAAATAATAATTAAAACTGTTATGATAAAACCAAAAAGTTCAGATTTCCTTTAAAGAAAATAGCAAACATTGATCTAAAGAGAAATTATACCATCATTACGAGTATGTTAAATAATTCATTTTATTTGGTTGAATAATTCATTAGTTTGTTTAAATAATTCATTTTTATTTTGTGCTGTTTTTCCTTTATTATAAAATATCAGATAATCATATTCTACATGAAAATGCAGTTTTTTACGGAATACAAACGTGTAGATTTATATTCGTAAAATTTTTGAAAAAAAAATCAATAAAAATATTCCAGCCATTCTTTCCGTTTCCTGTATTTCTATTGCATTGACATTTTATGATTTTTGTTCTCATTTCAATGTCAAATGAATAAGCAATTATTATAACATTTTTTATGTAATGATAATTATTAATACAAACTCCTTTTTATTTCCTTTTTGTCATTAATTTCTTTTTAATCTGTCAGATAGCTTTAACGATTTATTTTAAGATTCAGTTGCAAGAATATTATATTCTGGATGATGTTTTTCATACAAATTTTAACAAAAATACTAATACTATTTTGATTTTTAAGTGATACGTTAAGAATGGTTACAGTATTGGCTCCAAAAGCCAAAGTAAATTGAAAAAAAATTAAAAATTAGAAAGTCTTCTTCTCTTCTGTAATGCTTTTCTTTGTTTGCATTTATTGTTAAAGTTAAGAAAATGTATGTAAAATTCTTCTGTAAAATATTCATACATCTCAGTTATAGATTTTCCAATTTAAAGGAAATCGGTGTAAAAGTATTTGAAAAATACAATATGATTTCTTTTAAATCATTAAAATTAAATGTCACAAATTAAATGTATGGGATTACATGCATGAAATCTGTTAAACAAAAAACTTTCTTTTATTTTTATTTTTCTTCTTTTTTTTCAGAGTTTGCAAGTCCTAAGATTTAAAAGTTAAATTGTAAAATTTGATTTTATAATACATAGAGTAGAAAGCTGCCGCCTTTTCTTTTTAATTTATCAAATCACTCTTTTCAAAAGTTCCTACTTTTTTCCCTATGATTCCATTTCCAAAATATTACATCCTATATCAAGTTTTTCATACAAATGTTGGTGCTACCGGGTTGACCATCACTCTTTTGGCGCACTTTTCCAACTCGCCAAACACTTCCGTTTTGTACCCCGGAGGAAGATATCCTCCAACGATAACATCGGGTTGCCATATTTGGCGCTAAATCTCTTTGACGAAAAGGTGGTGATGTTCTTTCCGGATCAACCCAAATTTTGACAAAAATACCTATACCTTCTGGATTTTTTCTTAAATTGTACGCTGAAAATAATCATAATATTGGTTCCAAAAACAAAATCAAATTGTACAAACATTTAAAAATTAGAATGTCTTCCTGCGTTATCTCCTTATTTTTCCTTGGTTATATATTATATAAAATTATCAAAGTGTGTTTAATATCATTTTGTAAAATATTTATGCATCCTAGTTTTTCCAAACTATAAGAAATCCATGCAAATGGGTAAAGAAAAAACCACTTGACTTTTTTTAATAAAATTAAATTTCTTGTCTATTATACATGAAATCTCTTAAGCAAAATGCTTTCCTTTTCTTGCATTTCTTCATTATTTTCACAATTTTAATGTCATAAGATTAAGGTAATAAGACATAACGTCATATTATTCAAATGTTATAAGATCAAGTCATAATGTTCATAAAATCCAAAAGTTTATTTATAAAATTTAAATCTCGAATGCATAGATTATAAATCGAAACAAAAATGTAAAATACATATCACTTAAGTTTTTTTTAAAAAAATAAAACTAAAACTCTTGGATATTATACATGAAATGTGTTAATAAAAAAAACTTTCCTTTTATTTTCATTCCTTTTTTCGCAGTTTTAATATCATAATATTCAAAAGATTGTTTGTGAAATTTGAATCTCAAATGCATAGATTGTAAATCGACGAAAAATCGTAACAAAATATCATTTCAGTCTTTTTTTAATGAAATTAAATCTCTTGGATATTATGCATGAAATTTTTAATCAAAAAACTTTCCTTTTATTTTCTTTCATTTTTTCACAGTTTTAATATCATAAGAATCAAAAGATTGTTTGTAAAATTTGAATCTGAAATGCATAGATTGTAAATCGACGAAAAGTCGTAACAAAATATCAATTAAGGTTTTTTTAATGAATTTAAATCACTGGGATATTATACATGAAATTTGTTAATCATAAAACTTTCCTTTTATTTTCCCTCATATTTTCGCAGTTTTAATATCATAAGATTCCAAAGATTAACTGTAAAATTGTAATCTCAAATGCATAGATTGTAAATTGAAGAAAAATCGTAACAAAATATCAATTGAGTCTTTTTTAATGAAATTAAATCTCTTGGATATTATGCATGAAATTTGTTAATCAAAAAACTTTCCTTTTCTTTTCTTTCATTTTTTCGCAGTTTTAATATCATAATATTCAAAAGAGTGATTGTAAAATTTGAATCTCAAATGCATAGATTGTAAATCGAAGAAAAATCATAACAAAATATCGAGTTTTTTTTTAATGAAATTAAATCTCTTCGATGTTATATATGTTAAGGAAAATGCTTTAATCTCCTTTCATTTCCTTTCTTCATTCTTTTCACAGGTTTTAAAGTCTTAGGATTCACAAATTTAATTGCAAAACTTGAATCTCAAATTTAATTGCAAAACTTGAATCTTGAATCTCAATGCATGGATTGGAAATCGGAGCATAAATCTAAAAAAACATACCACTGGAGTGTTTTTTAAATAAAATAAAATTAAACAGGAAATCTGCTAAGCTAAAAACTTTCTTTCCATTTCCTTTCTTCATTCTTTTTGCAGCTTCAATGCTCAAAATTATAGTTATAAAATTTGAATTTCAAAAGCATGCAATATAAAGTTGGCTCCCTTACAATTAAGGAGCAGAATTGCAACAAAGAGAATCCATTACTATATTCTTTATTATATTTAGATTCCAGATTTCGTGACGACAAATCTGGCGAGGGTATGAGTATGTCCGTGATGGAACGGAAGCAAGGGAGTGCGGAAAGCGGAAGTCCCATCAAGGACCAACTGTACTACCCATCCCCATATGCCATGAGCCACATCCCCATGTTCCAGAAGCAGGGATCGCCAGAATCCGATTGCAGCCAAAGCCTCAGGAGAGAGTTTGGCAGGCACGAGCATATATACGATGTACCTTATCCACCAAAGTGGGTGAGTTTCCTGTTATCCCAGACATACAATTAAGGTCTAAGGAGAAATCACTGGCTATTTGATAGGGCAATAATGATTACTGACTAATGGATATTGTATAATCCGGAAAGTAGTCATTTGAGCAATGCAGGTCGAGCTTCACAGGAAAGAGCATTATATTGTATTGTAAAGGTCAAAGATGGCATATCAATACGATGAGTTTTTGAAAGCTGTAGAGAAAAATCACTTTATATAATGAAATTTTGTTAAGATGAGACATCATTTCTATTTTCATACTAAAATTCCTTCATAGAAAAGTGAAAAACAATAATCTTTTTTTAAATTATTTTAGAAATTTGATAATCTGAGAATTGATTAATTTTATCTTTTTTCACGTGAGAATTTCTTTCTGTTAAGGCAACCATAGACCTTTATAATGACTTTTTGCAATTTTCATTCTAGCAATTTGAAATTTTACAGGCATTAAAAAAACACTATAGGAAATGGCATACAAAAATTGTAAACCAATATATTAATTTATTTAGGAGCCGATGGAGGGGGATAATGAATATAATATTAGGGATAAATAACGTTAATGAAAAATGTTCCAGGCGCTACAAATTTGTTCGAAAGCGCTCCAATTTTTATTACTACTTTCTCTAACTCTTCCGAAACAAAGGTTGGGATTAAACTTGAAAAAATCAAACTTTAATTGTCAAAATTAACCAGTATAACAATTTAAAACTACTGATTTTTATAAAAAGTTTAGGTAGTTTTGGGTTATTATATTGATTAATTTGGATATTTCGGACTCAAACTTTAATACTAATCCCAATTTTTGTTTTAAAAGAGTTAGATTGAGTAATAATAAAAATTGGAGCGCTTTCGAACAAATTTGGAGCGCTTGGAACATTTTTTGTTAATGTTATTTATCGCTAATATAGTATTACATTAACCTCCTAATTCCGAAATAAATTTATATAATGCTTTAAAATTTTGTGTGTCATCCCCTATAGTGTTTTTCTTAATGCCTGTAAAATTCAAATTGTAAGGTGAAAATTTCAAAAAGTCATTTTAAAGGTCCATGGTTACCTAATTATCAATGGGAAAAATTAAAAACAAAATTCCACAAAAAAAATTACAAAAAATGATATAAAGAATCGAATTGATTGAAAATTTGGAAAAAAAATATTTGAATTTACACTATCATATTTTTTATTCATTTAAAAAACACTCTCTTATTTTTTATTCATTTAAAAGTAAACAATAAAAAAATCTAAACGCTCTCTTAATTACCAAATCTTAAAGTATAAAATCTAAAAGGGTTACCAAGTTGACTGTGACCGAAGTATTCTTGTAACCGAAGTTTTGGATTTGAGACAAAAAAGTCACAATTTTGATACTTTATATAGTTGATCGGGAATGTATAGGTTCTATGTGGTAAATTTGTTGAAAGTTAAACTTGTTTACCTTTGTTAATAAAGAATATTGGAAAGGGAGATTTTGATTCAGCATTCGTCTTTATCATCAGATCAAGACTTAAAATTATGTTGTCTTCCTTAAGATGGCTCTCAAATAACTCAAAAATGTTAAGCTATCTAAAAAATATATAAACGCTCAATATTTAATACTCAAATTTAATTAAATGTTAAAAAATATCAGAATATTTCCCAAAACCGGGTTTCATAAGACTAACAAAACAAAAATATTGTAATTACAGACATTTAGGGGAATAGTAAAAACTCTTCCTTATATATTTAACTTTTGTTAGTTTAATTTCTTTTTTAATAATTTCTTACATAAATGCTGAACATGTAAAAATAATATGCTTTAGCTCAAGTTACTGAAGTATTTTAGTGTCGGGTGTCTTAATATAAATTATTTTAAGAATATTTTTTTTTCCTCCTAATTCATTTTTTTATTTATTTTTCTACAAATGTGCAAAAATTGATCATTTTATTTAAAATTACAACAAATATTATTCATTATATTTAATGATTTAAAGAACCATATTATGTTCCTTAAAACTATTCAGAACTGGACGTCAATATATAAAAATTAATTATACAATTTAATAAAACAAGGCTCACATCATTTACATGGATTCAAAATAATTGATACCAAAACATTTCAGTTTATTACATATATCTTACAAACAATTTTGATCTTAGTTGAAACAAACTAACAAGTTCATAGTAAATCACCAAATAAAAAACTTTAACAAATATTTTCCTGATGCATTTATTACTTTTGATCAATAAACAAGTGCTCCATACTGAATTTCAAAGACACGTTCTCAGACAAGACTTAATTCAAAATCTCGTTAAAACTGGATTATAGTAGAACGTAACATATTTGAAATTTGTTATCATATCTAGTTATTCAAATTGAAAAAGTATCAACATAGTTGAGTATGATAACATAGAGATATGAAACACATAAAAGGGTAAGAGGGGAATATGTTAAAATAATTTTGAAACTAATACTTGTTTACTAAACACTCATAATCGACATCTGCATGACTCCTCTTTTGAAAGTCGTAAATAACAGTGTTTATGAGAGAAATATTGCTCAACTGAAATAATACGTGTATCTAAATATATATAATGCTTTAGAGATGATCTCAATAAATGAAAGATAAGGACGATTGATGTGTTTTCCTTCCACTTGTTTCACTCCATTCATTTTACTGGGAGATTATTCTATTTTCTCTGAGTTATCGATCCATACTGTAATCTTGAATAGTGAGATTTCAATTCAAAGTTGATAAAATATTATTTGTGCTTTATGATATATATATATCTATATATATAATATGTAAACATAATATAGAAGAATTGCTGAAAAATGGAAATGGTTTTTAATTTTAAATGTTTGATTTGTTTTATTCAAGGAGGTCTAATTTTTATACAAAGAATAAGCGATGTTTTAATATACCAATCTGCTTTCAGGTTTGATGGTTTTTCTAACCCGGTTTTTCAAAACCGGTTATTTTTAAGTTAGTTTGCTACATTTGAAAACCGGTGATAGACATTTTACTATAACATTTCGATAGGGATTTCTTCGACACTTGTAGATTTAGGTTAGGGAATTTTAGGTACCTTTTAAAAGAATGTGGTATTAATGTGTGCCATTAAGGATTTTTATCCCTTTACTCGGAGCGTGAGAAAATGCTGAAGTGAGCATTTTCTCTGAAGTGAGCAATTTCTTGAATTAATTCAGTAAAAAAGTGAGAAGTGGATCAGTAATAGAACATTTTAGGAGGAAGTTAATAGGACTAAATTAAGATTAAAACTAAAAAATTAATTAAAATTAGATTAAAAGATATTATTGCATTTAGACAGATAAATGGATGTTATTTGTATATTTTTTCATATCGATGAACAATTTTTTACTGTTCTTGATAAAATTTGGTACACATACTCTTCATTCAATAAAACCATTAATTAGATGTTTAAACATTTTTAGTATAATAGTTATTTAGGAGTTTAGAAAGATAAAAGTTTATTAAAAATTCAGCATGTTTTTAATCTTCTACACCAGTATCCTTCGGAAATATCATTTTTCATAAAAATTATTATTTTTATTTTTTACATTTTCTAAAAACTCTAAAAGTTGACTTTTCTATTGTAAATTTCAATTTTTTTTCAGTTTTTTTTTATTTTAATTAACCCTAAAAAGTTAATTTGATACACAGTATGTAACTCATTTCAAACTGTGCATCAAAACAACGAACTTTTCTCAACAAATTTTATCATCAATATCATCAAATATCTCAGCCTAGTGATTTTGTAAACTTTTTTTTAAAAAAAAAACCACCTTAAATCCGAAAACATTATTTGAAATTTTGATCATTGGAAATGAAATCCCAAGTACACATTCATTTTTGTTATTTTTTCCAAGAATAGATACATCTAATTTACGTGCTAGATTTTGTGATACAATCTATTAAGTTTCAGTCGAATCAAATAGAAAAGTAAAATTTTGAATTCGTATTAATAGCATTAGTATGGAGTTGCAAATTAGTGACCAATAATTTAAAATATTGTTACGAGCGGGCGAGCGCCACGGGGACGTGTCGAGGTTAGTGGCGTTAGGCGAGGAGCTTTGCACCAGACGTGTTGGATTGGCGAAAGGAATAATCTGGTTGTCGCTGGACCGTTCACGAAGCCCCACGTGCTTTTGGGAGCGTGCTCGCTCGGCTATATTAGGGACGAGGTGCCGTAGTTTCGCAGTGCTTTTCCTCTCTAAAGAGTACTGAGCTGATTCCTTTTCTCGCTTTTTATTAGTGAGCCCTGTTTACGTTTGCTGTTAACGTTGTATTATTGAGCTCCCTGTGATTTACAGTTTGCTGTGCTATACGATATCTGTTTTGCAGTCTGTGTTTATTGTACGTAAGGCTTGTATTTACGCTGGTAGTGACTGTTGACTACTGGATTGTTTATTTTATCTGAAGTTTTCATTTATTAAGTCATCTTGTAAATACCTGTAAATAGCTATAGATAAATTTGTTTGTGCTGTCCTCAAGTAATGTCCATTAAATCCGAACCCTCTATGCAAAAAACGTAACAATATCTTTAAACAGATGGCTCGCCTCTCATAAAAACCATATTGCACGTAATTATTTAAAGCTGTTTCATTGTTATTTCAGCTTTGAAATAAAAGAAACAAAGAGCAAAATTTGTTGCAGTTTTTTTATACGAGCCTAAATTATATGAAAATTTAATTTAAATGCTTCAAGATCTAAAATATCACTATGAGTGACGTTCGAGATGCTTCGAGGATTTCTGGAACTAACTTTTTTAACTATGAAATTTTAACTTCTAACCTCCTATACTACATAAATTTTTACTACATATGTTCAAGATTCTTTTAAATACAATTATAAACTTTTCAATTTTCGAAATAAAAATATAAATTTGGCTTATATTTATGAGTTTGACTCCTATTTATCTACAATTTCTCATATTCACAATCTAAGATTTTCGAGAAATTAATTTAATCGTAACTGTGTGATTTTTCCTCACTTATTTGTTTAACTCTTATTAGAAAAGTTTTATTTATAATTATAGAATAATGATTATAAATAATTAATATTTGAACATTTAAATAATGTAGAAAAATGTAGATTTAAGCTTATATATTGGATTACGTTCTTTTGAATTTAGTTCTTTTTTTATTTATATATATACCTTAGAAGCGTTTTTGATATATAATTTAAATCCTTCTATTTCGTAATTTAAATAATTTCTCGAATAATTTTCTACATTCAACTTCATTCAAAGAAATTATTCCTTTCACAGAAGTTATTTATTCAAATATGAGAAATAGTTTTTAATTTATCTATCTATTCTTAAAACAATATGCGTTTACAAATATTAAATAAATAAATATGAATTTATCAAAGTATAAAAATTTGTTTTTCTGTTTATTTTATTTCTTTTAACTGTGTTATTCGATATAAACAGACAATTGTTATTATTATTTGTATTCTTTAGACCTTGAATACCTTTATTGGTATATGCTTTCTTCTTTTTAATACAAACGAATAAATTGTAAAATTCCGTTTTTACAACAAAACTCGCAATACTTTAAGTCGACGAATATCCAATTGAGTAACGAAGAAAAGAGTAAACATTTGCTTTGTTAAAACAATAACAATTTCAAGTTTGCTTCGTCAAAAAATATATTTATCTTCGAGATTATTTTGTTTAACTAAAGTGGAGAGGTGATTTTTCTTGCAGCCTTTGAGCTATTTCTCCGAGAATAGTCAGCTTTAAGAATACCGGTTTTAGTTCGTAATAACTTATTGTATAACCATTTATGTACTTAGTAGCGTAGAGGCACTTGCATCAGTAATTCATAAAAAATTTTAAAATTCATTTTTATAGATCAATTGTCTTATTTTTAAAACTACAGCTTCCGAAACAACTGAAAAATATTTTGTTTCTGAACTCATTTATTAATTTAAGGTTGACATTTTATAAAAAAGTCGAAAAGTCGAAATTTTTATATTGCTTCTACTTATTTGATTTTGTTGAAAGCAAAAATGATACTTTACTGAAACATTTTTTTTTAAATTTATCGAAAAATTATAAAGTTTTAATCATATATTTAAAAAAGTAATCAGAGAAAGGAAAAAGCTTAGTTTTGAAAATGAGCATTAAATTTCATATAACAATAAAAAAAGGATTTTTAACATATTTTCCTTTCAATTTATTAAGACAAATAATAAAAAAATAATTTTACTCAGATATTTGTTTTAAAGTGACTGCCTTTGGCGATCAGTTTATTTACGAAGAATACTGATTTGGTTAAGTTTCAAAGGAATATCTTTTGCATAATGTAATATCCATGGTTAATTATAATAATGTATTTTTAAATTTACAATTAAAGCAGATAATTTGGCTTGTTTATTTTTCTTGTAACTTTTCAAATGGCTATTCATTAATTAAATGTGCTGAGCATGATTAATGAAGACGTAATTTGACAATTGATAATAATATCACTAGACACAATGGCATTAATAACAGATAATAATTGCTAATTACATTTTTTGTCTAGTAGTATATTATCAGTATATATTACAGACAATATATAGCAGTATATTTAAATCATGCCTATACAAAACAGAAATTGTAAATTATAATCTTTTAATTTGGGGAATATATTTCTTTCTTTATTAGCTACCTTAAAATACTTTGCTTGTCATTTGCAAGGAAAAAAATCAATGAAATACGAAAGGAACCTAAAATCCATTACGATATATCTTAGATTTCAAGACAGTAAAAGAAATACAAAATTGTTTGCAAAAAAAGAAAAATGTTTAATTTCCATTGCACCAAAGAAAAGTATGGTTGTAAATAATGAATAAAATATTTTGAAAATCATTAGAAATAAGTAAAAAGGATTGATAGTTAAATTTAAATTATATAAAAAATATATTTTAAAAATTTTAAACCAGACCATTCGTTTTTGTTTTTAATATTTTTAGATAAAATCAACAAAAAATAATTGAATTTTGTTTAATTTTTAAGAAATTAAAATTCTAAAAATATCACTTTAATGGGTGGATTCCCACCCATCAAAATATGTTTGGGCATATTGGTGGTGATACATAGCAGTCTCCTCTATAAAGCCTAATCGGACGCACACAGAGAAAGATAGAGATATTCATTTCCATTATTAAACATCGTAATAAAATGATACTTTATTTAACATTCATGGCTATTTGTCTCTTTCAAAATTAATTTATATTATTATAAGTTTTTTAAAAATTTCTATGAAATTTCAATTTATTTGTTTAAAAAAATGAATATGCCAATACATTTTCTCATTTCAATTTCATTTCCCTTATTATAAACATTTCAATTTTGATTGATACTATTTTTGACTATTCTTTTGCCAGAAAACTATTTATTTTGCATTTTAAAAATAGCTAACGGATTTAAAGAATGCTAAAAGTAATTTTCCCATTTTTTACCCGAGAAGATTTTGTTTTATTTTCAAATAAAATCCATGTAAAGTTATAGCAATGTAAATAAGGAATACAATAAAATTTATTTTAAAAATCATTAAAACATAAGTATTATTGAAAATTAATAGATAATTTGTATTCATTGTTCTTACAATCTCTTTATTGAAAGATCCTTTTACCTCCAACTCGAAAGTGTAAAAAATTAACAATTTTATTTATCAATAACAAAAGTACAAATTCATAACTAAATACTAATTGAAAGAGCTCTGAAATTTTATTAATGTAATTATAAACCACTACATCCTTATATTGATAGAATTTTTCTGGAGCAAATTTATTGTTCATCTATCTCATTGCTTATTTGTAAGCTTTTTCTACCATGCAATCCCTTAGCACCAACGGTTTTAAAACATTATATTAAATTTAGGTCTTTAAACTAATCTAATACTAGTACATAGCATTAGATTAGGCTTACTATTCAATGGGCAATTCCTTACCCAATTTCTCTCATTCTAGCTTAGATGCGAATTTAATGATCCAAAATCTTTCCCAAAAGCCATTATACACAAATTGGTCTCTAACTCTTGTCATTCAGTACTGATACGAAACATTGTAAATAGATTTAGTATTTACTTATATTTCCTTTAAATGCCATTTATTTATCTTAAAATGCTTTAGATCTTAAATTACAAATTGTTTACATCTCTTTAATCCCATTTTTCAATGCTATTAAGTAATTGAAAAAGTAAAATCAAGTAAATAGAACTAAATAGACAGTGTTTGAAACTCATACAGAAGAATACCAAACTAGCAAGATTTTTCCAGAACATACCCCCATCCAAGTTTAAAGGTGAAAAAAATATTGAAACTGAATTATTTTTATGATTTTACTGTCAAAATTACTGCTGCAGTAGTATATATTACGGGAGGACAAATATTACGCAATGGTAAAAATTAATGAGAAATTAGATTTCGGCTTATCGTATGTAGTTACGCTTATTATTAACTCCTAATGTTGTCTTATATTAATATTAGCTTTCATTTAAGTAGTTTTATTCTACGAAATGTCAATTATTTAGATAAACTTACTTACAAAATTATTTAAAAATTAACAAAAATTGGGGTGTCAAATTATATCCTTTTTAAAGCATTTGTATATTGCGTTTTACTATATTTGAATCTACTCAAATAAATATTTTAATGACATGATACCAGCGAAAATATAAGGAAGAAGTAAAAACAAATCTACCTTAAAATGTTCTAACGCATTGTTTACAAATTTTAAATGATGGTTAAATATGCAATGTCAACAGAGGGGTTGTGATAAAATATGGGCTCAGAAACATAAGTTGAGGTAACTAGTGTGTGTGTGTGTGTGTGTGTGTGTGTGTGTGTGTGTGTGTGTGTG
>JAOUZG010036900.1:1018684-1064253 GCA_026289955.1 Argiope argentata | reverse complement strand
TGTGTGTGTGTGTGTGTGTGTGTGTGTGTGTGTGTGTGTGTGTGTTTGTGTGTGTGTGTGTGTGTGTGTGTGTGTGTGTGTGTGTGTGTGTGTGTGTGTGTGTGTGTGTGTGTGTGTGTGTAAAGCATATGTAATAATAATAAAAAAATCTGTCGCATTAAGTAAAGTTCATATTTTTTCTTTTTTTCCAAATATTCTTCTTTATTTTTCAAAACTTACTATCGAGAATATAAACACAATCTTTCTATATTCAAATTAATTTTTATGAATTAATTTTTTAAAAAGTTATTTACTTATCAGTCTTTCAAAGCATTGAAATTAAGAGCACTTCAGCATAAAAATATTTGTCAAATTCATGGATTCGATAATAAAAATGTTCCAAGAAAGTAGCATTTTAGAAGGTAACAAAAGAAGGAAAGTCTTAAAGGTTGAATGCTTTATTACAATATATTTTAAAAGCATTGTTCTGTTTTGTGATTAATATATATTATTTTAAACTTGAAGTTTTATTTTTCTATTGAAAGACATTTTATTATTAATCTTTATAAAGGATAAAATTCAAAAGCAAGTAAAAGAGCTTTTCGTATGCTTTTGAATATTAATAAAGAGCCTTAAAAATTCTTTCAAAGTTTCCTTAACAAATCTGAAAATAAAATAATTTCGTCAGCAAACGGTAAGTGCATCTTAAAAATTCATAGAAATCTAGAGTATTTTTAAATATGCAAGCACCCAGTGTATAAATAATATTTATGAAACTGAAGCTCTTTGATAAAAATCCCATTTTCTTTAAAATATGTCTGTTTTCGGTCTTGATAAAATGCAGGAATAAACAAGGCTTGCAAAAAAAAAATTTGCAATCGTAAGTTCTTCTATTTCATCATTTTCAAAGGTAAATATAAATTTCAGTTGACATTTAATCTCATGGACCATTTATTGGCAGCATTTTTTGAGAATTGGTTTTTATGATTTCTTTTTAAGAAACATTTTCTTGTTAGTATTTTTCCACATATGACTCCAAAACTTGAAAAAAAAATCTTTTTTCTATATGTTTAGTTCAATATATTTATTTCTAGAAAAATTAAATAAATTAAATATTATTTTTGTCTAAAAATTAATCTATATTTTGTTATACATCTCAATAAAAGAAATTGTAGAAATTTCCGAAAGAAATATTAGAAAGATTTCAGAAATTTTAGCATCTGATGATATTTGTCTTTCTTCAAGATAAATGGGAATAGAATTTAAAATATTTTATAAATTTTTAACATTTGCTAATTTAACTCAAAATCCAATATTCAAATATTTGAGATAAAATTTGCATATAAAAACAATATTATTAAAGTTTTAAACTGGTCTTAAATCTAAAAATCAAATAAGATTAAGTATTTTATTTTTCTAATCTATATCCTTTCTTTAATATCAGTCAAATAATATTTTCAAAAATAGCAAATTACAGTTCTCATATTTTGGTTTTAAAATTATTCCGTTGCCTAAATTTTGTCATTAAAAGAAATTATTATCTTAGCTTTAAGTTTGAAGTATAAATTAATCATATCATATACCAGCCCAAAAATAATTGTTTTTCCTTAACAAGACCACGGAAATTTCAAAAACCATTCTTAATAATGCAGAATGCCTGTATAAACAGAAATTCTTTTAAAAAATTCCTTAAGATGTATCATAATATATAAATATAATTCTTAGCTAAAATAAATCTTCTCATTGTAAAACAAATATTTTTATTAGATTTATAAATTAAATCTTCTATTTCGAAACGATAGTTCGAAATAGAAGAGACATTTTTTTTATATTCTACTTTAAATATTTACATTCTTGAAATATTCCTATCTTCAAATTGATAAGGAAAAAGAGTTAATGCTTATTAAAACATTCAGATCGCCATTGAATTTTCATTTAATTTTTCTTTAATGCACATTTTTTTTCCGAATTCATCGATTAATACTCAGTACATATTTAAAAATGCAAAGACATTTCTTAATGTTGTATTTATTAGGAGTCGTATTAATTATAAATTATATTAATTGATAAATTTCAAAATTAACCCCCAAATCAATAGTATAAGAAAAATAATTATTATTAATTGAAAATAAAATAACTTTTATTTTTTAATGATTTTTTTTTGCTTTGTATTTAAAAAGAAGTTGAAAATATTTTATTTAATATTTTCAAGAAAAAGTAAATATTTTTTTAAAAAATGTGCATTAAATAATTTATTTTGCAGATTTTTTTAACAAAAACTAATTGGAATTTTTAATACCATTCTAAATATTCTACATTATAAAAAAATATTCAAATATTTCTGATAAAATTTGAATAAAAAATATTCAAATATTGCTGATTAGATTCTTTTGGTCTCTAGAATCTAATCAGCAATAAATTTAAATTTAATTTTTCTTCATTTTGTCAATAAATTTATGTCTTCGCATTTGGAATTTTCTTGCTTTTAAATATAGAAACGTTAATTTTATAAAATATCCTAAAAATTACATTTTTGTAATTTTTATCTTTTGTTATCATGTGAGAACATGATGTTGTTTTGGTTTGAGGTTTTTGAAGCCTCAAATGCGTAGGCGACAAATTGGCGATTTATTGCTTTGAAGCATCAATTTTTCGCTTTTAAATTTATTAGAAAACAATGCAGAAGATTGTCACATTTTCCTATTTATCGCCAACTCTAAAGTTACAGCTTAATTTACAAATTATTCATTATCTCTGAATTCCTACGAATTGTCTTAATTAATTTAAGCCATTAACCAGTTTAAACCGGTTTGAAAGAATCACAAAACTATTAGGCATTAATCGATATTTAGACAAACGATGCATTTTTTTAATTTTTTTTAATTTTTTAAAGATTTATTTATTTTTATTTTTTTCATCTCAAAATTGGTTGAGCTCCAAAAGCCGTTTGTTTGCCAGCTAGAAAAGATGAAAATGGCAGTTATGTATAGTATAATATCGATATATAATATAACATCGAGAGAGAGAGAATGTTTGAAAACTGCTTAATGACTTAAATTAATAAAGATAAGTAATGACTTAAAAGTAATAATGTTCTCACATATAACTTGAAATTTGAGACCAAAGATTTCATTTTCTTTTTCTTTTTTTGATTATTTTCAAAGGGATTTCACGTAGTTAAAAGTTAATACTAAGTAATATGCACTTGACATTTTTAGTTAAAATATTGTGGTATCCTCATAAATTTATAAATCTTATTTTCCAGCATGATGATGAAGACACATATTCCCACATAATGGAGAACACCAACATGCCTCTACATTCCAGTACAAACATCTATCAAGCACCACGTAAGTTTCTGAGCCTTCTTGTAAGATTGATTTTGCAGAGGGGCTTTCACGTAATCTTTTTGCAGTGAGGTCATATAGTACCGTAAACAAATGGTAATTTAAGCTCCATTCAGTTGCAGTTTTCGAAACACAAGTTCGTATAATCATACTTACTCATGTTTCGAAAAGCGATTTATGAGCGTAGGCATTTGCTACCTAAAAAAATATAAAAGATACAGGTGTTACGATTGATCATGCCATAAATAAAAGTCAATATTTGTTTCAAAATTTATTTCATTCCGGTCAGAAGGAAAACAAGCTCTTTTAAAAATGTCAAAATGTTTTTTTTAAAAGAGTACCTTTACAATGATCACTAATAATTACCGGATCTTTACAGTATTCTTCCCCGATTCAGAGGTCGATAAAGAGCACTCTTTTAGGACTTCAATTTTAAACTACAAATAATGCACATAATGTGCTTGACATTGAATAAAAGAAATTATAACATAAAAAATTAGAAACAAATAATGAAAAAGACTAAAAGTAAATTTGTTATGGTGTTGTTTTTGGCATGAGGTTTTCAGCGTCAACAAAAATCCGTAGGCGAAAAATAAAAATTTTATTATTTGCATTTCAAAAAATCAGCTAATAACGTGCTGCCATTGCATTTACAAAAGCTCTGATTTAAAAAAATTAAGTTAATGACTATAGCAAATGAACCCTAGAAGAGTGTCATTTTGAGCACGCGATTACATGAAAGGAAATAGATAGAAAATGTGATATTGTCAAATGTGATATGTGATCAAACAATAAATGCGAGAACAAGTTTTTTTATCGTTTGTCATACTAAAGTGACTCATTCAATGAAACAATTAAAATGAATAAAAAATATAATTTAATTTGCACGAGCACGTGGTGCTTGGACATTCAAGAAATTGTGTTCTGACATGATACATTGAAATATGCATAGCAGATTTCATTTTAATCTTTTTTTAATTTTTATTCATTTTAATTGTTTTATTGAATTAGTAACTTTAGCCTTGCAGAATGTACATGTGCTTGTGAGCTTACTATCATGCACCTTTGTCTTCAAATATCCCCACAGAAAGAAATCCAATGGTGTTAAATCGCAGGATCTAGGAGGCCAATTCTCAAATTTTCGAATTGTTGCGGCCAAACTTCCATTATTTTTTAAATATTGTTAAACAATGAAAACGCGTTGTTTTATCGTGTATTTTTCCATTTTAATTAACCCTAAGCAATCAGCTGTCAAATGGATTTCTCCATAGCATTTCCAACAATTTACTCAGCAATATAATAGCAAATTCAAATTTTGCATTAATTTTTGATGCCTTTTATTTGTGGCACTTGAAGGATATCAAAGAATTAAATTATTGCTATAATTTAATTTAATACAATTGTAACTTCGATTTATTTATGAACTAAACAAACTAGTAATTTATATATTATTTCAAACGACTTCAAATGCAGATTATAATATAATGTTGAAGGAAATGTAAAAAATTTTATGAATTAGGAGCCTCTGCAACTTGATTGAAATTGGCAAATTACATTTATTGATTATATAGCTGAATATCTTAGAAATCATTAATCATCATCATTTTTAAAAAAACTAAAAAATTTACTACTATAAACATTAGCTTGATACAAAAAATAAAAACTTTAATTCCAGATTTTAGATTCAATATTTAAATTAAATCTCTAAAGAACCTAGAATTCAGAATATGAATCGCCAGAATATCTTCAATATACATTTTCAAATACTTTTTCAGGAAAAGCAATTTAAATATTGCAAAATAAAAACACACGCAGCTTCAAAAATCGCAATTATTCTATATCCTAAATACTTCCTATTTTTAAATTGAACTTTTAAGTGAAAGCTATTCTATATTTTGAAATAACTGCTGATGAAAAGAGTGCAATCTTATTTTTATTTTACCAGTTTTAGTTTTATTTACGTGAATTATTGCGTAAAGCTTTATTAAAACAATGCTTTGTTTTAAAATATTCCTCTAGTGACTTCATTCTCCCTAGTCAAGCATGGAAATTCCTTTTCCTTCATTTCCAAAAATTAATTAATCTTCAAAACTTCAAAGGATGATATTCATTCCTTTAAATTAATTCTTATCAACACATTTTTTTATTATTATTCTTCGCGTTTGCTTCAGTTTAATATTTTTAAATGTTTCGAAATTAATATTCTTTTGCCTTACTTGAAATCCACTGTTCTTAAAGTTCCTTCAATGAAAATTCACCACAAAGTCTGAAATTTTATTCCCTTCGCTAATTACGTATTTTCCATGAAAATCATTAATGATGCTTTTCTTAAAGTGTAATGGAATTAAGGTAGTTTGGTATGTTTTATAGCACTAAAGGGCATTTTATCGAAAGTCCTGAATAATAGATAAGAATATGTTTAGATTGTAAAAATAACATCAAAGATCCAACTTTAATTTCAATAATTTGATATATCATATAATCTATGTAAATAAAAATGAATTGCCAAATGTGTTGCTGAGCGCAAAAATCGAGAACGGCTAGCCCGATTCAACTAATTTTTTTAATACTATCTTTAAAACACGAGGAAGGTTTTTATATACAGAAAAAAAAAACGGAAAAATTGCGAGTAAAATAGTAAAAAAGACACTTTTCTTACTTTCCCACCACAAATCTTAATTTCCCCAGCGCCAATTGAGTAAGACTTCAGGAGTTTTTTTCCCCCCTCATTCTAGAGAGATTAGGCTTAATGTGTTTTCGACCAGTTATTTCAAACGATTTTATTTATTTTCTTGGTGTTTCTTACTTTCTTAAAATTAAACATTGTGGATTAATCAATTTTTAAAATTCCTTTTGAAGTATTTTTGAATTAAAATAAAACAGAATAAAGGAAATTAAAAATTTCTAATCTATATCGTGCTACTACAACTGGCGTAGAAAATTCACGCATTTGCATTGCAACAATTGGCATTAAAAATTCACGCATGTGCAGTGTGTTGTAATTGCTCACAAATGTGTTTTTATTTTAATAAAAAGTTTTAAAAAGTGTATATAATTCTGTTGTAGCTATCTCAATCTCGATCGATAAATAAAATATACTTGACTTGCTTTTAAAGAAATACGGTCTTTATTTGCAGTGTGGCTTTATTTCAGGTACACACTGTAAATAAATTGTTTTAGGTTTGTTGTATGTTCTTCCATGCGTACGAAGTCACGGGTAAAGGCTAGTATATATAATTTTAAAAAATTCAAATTCCAAATATTAAATAAAGAAAAAAGAGGTCTTTAAACATTTAAAAAAATGAATTCGCTTGTATTTTTCACTCATTATATTTATATACTGTTATTAAGTGAAACCATCCTATTGGTGGAAGAATCAGATTTTAGATATACCGTGAAAAAATCAACAAGCTCAATAACTGATACTACGCTTTGTACAACCAGAAAGCACAAACCTTAACAAAAAAAAAAACTTGTACAAAAATATCTGTTGGCAAAATAAACTGTACACATGTAAGCAGACATCTTAATTTAGTAACAGTAATAGCACTCAAATTCTAGCTATAGAACTGATTTGGGACCAACACTTCAACGAAAAAGAGGCGTGGAACGTGTGCCTCCACTTATACAGCCTCCTAAAATAGTATCAAACTTTATAATAGAATATCCAAATATAAGCTTCCTATAAATATAGTGCATCTAGCATGTATATATAGCGCATCTAGCTAATAAATATAGCGGATCTAGCCCTAAATCCGTTATCAGGTTGTTAAATTACTAAAATGGGGGTCATTGATATAACATGATATATATGCAAATCTCTCCTCTTCATTATGACTTTGACTAAGCACGAAAACATTGTTACAAATTTGTAATTGCAGTATTGTCTTTTGCTATGAAGTATATCATTATTTTATAATATAAATTTCATGCATGAACTCTTGAGGTATAAATAAATTTGTAATAAATTCACCAGATACATAGGATATTTTTTACAATCACAAAAATTTTATTTGGGACTATTTAGCATTTATTAATAATGAATCTGTAAAAAATTTGCACATTTGAATTACATTAGCTATATTATTAACCACTCATGAATTCCTATTAAAATCAATAAAGCGAAAATTTAAAAATAGGGTTATTTTAGCTATTGTTTCTTTACTTTTACTTAAAAGTACATCCACTTAATTTCGTAAATACTTTAGACAAATGAGCAATAACTTTTGAAGTATAAAGAAAAGACATGTTTTTTAACTTCCTAATATAAAAAGAAAAATTTATGACTTCAACTTTCTTCAAATTTCTGAAATAAAATTTTCTTTTCGACCTATTAAAACAACACTTAAAAATTACTAAATTTCTAAATTGAGAAAAAAATTAATGAATATTAAATCTTCAAGTTATTTATTATCCACATAAAAAATTTATAATTTAAAATTATATAAATATGAGGGAAGTATAATAATTTTGATAAATCGACAAACAGCTACATGAAATGTAATGAATGATATACGACCCAGTCAAATACAACGTATAAACATAGATCAAAAACCTATTTGGCGTAGTTGTATTTAACGCCAAAGGATGGCAGCACAGTTTTGTACTTGGAAGGAATAATGAATCTCTGATAGTGGGGGGAATGAGAAATAACATGTTACATGCCGCCTATTTTAACATTAGACAAGCACAAAGTATGTAGGGTTACTCTATGTATTATATTGATAACATGTAAATATCTAATTCAAATTATTGCAAAAGCTCAACTATAATTAAAACTTATAACACACTCAAAAACTAGACTCAATCTTTTCAAAGACTTAATTTTACCAAGTATGCAAGAACAGATTTGTGATGGGATTCTTCAGAAGCACTTCCGATCTAGAAAAGAAGCATTTTAATGCATACTCATAAACTAATTTTAAACCTAATAATTAAAATACCTAATGAATTTAATTGATGAATTATCTCAATCTCTAGGTGTCATTCCAGTACATGCAGTTAGAACCAGCACTCCAACTCACAGAGAGAGAAGGTCTAGCAAAAGCAGAAACTCTCACAGACTCAGCTATAAAGTGTCAAGTATGGCTTCTGACGGGTGAGTAAGATGCCAACATTCTGTGATTTTTATTCTGCAATCCAAAGGATCATACACTCGTGTATTTCATTAAACATGCACATTTTTTGAGATAATATTTTCAAACCAAGGAAAAACAAACAAATAAATGGAGTGTGATCATAAAACTTTGCTCTGAAAAGTGATATCGATTATGTCTTTAATTATCTCATAAATCCCTCTAATAAGTTAATAAATAAAATAAAATAAATCTGTAGTTTTATCGGTATGTAAAAGGAAGTATTTGTTGTTGTTACAAATGGCTCTTGCCATGTACAAGTGCACTGATGGTCCTCATTTTACTCATGGTGCACTCATGGATTTTAAGCCTAATGAGCGTCTCTTATTTTTGAAGTAGCGCCAACTAGGGTCAAGAATACGACTTAGCTACGCACTCAACACATTCGCTTGCACAGATCCTTTATACGGGGGGGGCGCATTCATACACGTCACAGATAGTACACAGAAGAACAACCATTAACTGACCGGGACTCTATCCCTGACTGGGACGCCTAGATCTCGAGGAAGACGCACTACCTCTGTGTCAGGACACCTGGAAAAGGAAATAATTAACTTAATCTACGATCGGTCTAAAAAAATTTGCTGGCGAGTTTGTTTTGTATGCATTTATTAACTAAAAAGTGAATGAAAGCTCTAAAATATTTCTTTAAGTGATTTTAAAGCCATAATGCAATGTGAAATTCTTGAAACAAATGTTTTATATATTCATAAATTGAAAAAGAAAAATAGATAAGGCTTTCATTTAATTTTAATATAAATAATTCTTATTTTATAGAAGTAAACTTCCAGAATATGTCAATATTATTTAGAAACTAGAAAAATATCAAGACATAAAAACAAAGTTTTAAATATTTTTCAATATAATTTAAACATCCAAACAATTTCGCAATAAATCAACAATTATTTCTTAACAAAATCATTAATCATAATAATATCAGTGAGAATGCTTCAAATAATAACAAAAAATGAATAAATTTGAATATAAAAGAATTTCATATTTGCTTATTTGTATTATCCTATTAAAGAATGCTAGTAGGTAGTATAGATAGTATATTTATTAGTTAATTCATTTTCTCGAATAACTTTTCTTTCATACGATAATGAATTAACTTGCCTTTAATCGAAATCAGAAAGATAAAATTTAATATTTCGTTGTATTATAAAAACAAAATATTTATCTCTTGTACAAAACATTTATGTGTGTTCTATATTATCGTTTGGTTTTGACAAATATGTGAGTAATTTTAACAATAAATGTAGGCGGTTATCAATATAATAAAAACACCTTAGATTTATAAAGAATCTTTAATTATTAATTATTTGGGATAAATACAGTTTGTATGTGCCTAGGAATCGATTCATACAAATGTTGAATGGCATTTAGAGGAATATTGTAACATTCTTCCAGGAGATATTGGGATAGTTCTAGAAAATATTCCTCTGGGATATAGAATCCGTATTGAAACAGACAATAACGTTTAAATTTTATATTGTGGTCAGGTGACTATATGGGCCAAGGCGGTTGTTTAACTTCCTCCTCGTGTTACTCAAACCATGAGAGAACGAGTCTCGCTGCGTGGAGGGTACATTATCATCCTGGAAAATAAAATCTCTTGCAGAAACAATGTGTGCATCATTGGATGGACCTAGTGAATTAACACTTCTCTGTGCTTTTTCTCAGTGATCTTTTCTTTTATGGTCACAGGTGGTCCAGAAGAAAAACTCAGCATGGCTGCCCATATTATAAAATAACATAACGCCATCCTGTTCCAACGGTGCCTATAACACTAAGTTATCTGCACATGCCATAACAGGTCCACTCCCATGCTTAACATATGGAAGGAGATTATCACGATCATATGCTTATGAAGGTGTGCTCCAAACGTGTTCCCGTCCTGTTGTAGGTAAAAGTATGAATCATGATTCATCAGACCATATTACTTTCTTCCACTTATCGATCGACCAGGTTCTGTAAGTCTGACACACTATAGACGACGTTTACCATTAACATCTGTAACAAGTGGATCGGGAATTGCTGCTCTGTCATAAATATTCTGTTTATGAATATGCCTTCTCACTGTAGTCACTCACATCGGAGAATCCAGATGCAGATATGAGCTCTGCGGTCACTTTTTCTGCAGTTGTTCGCTTTTTATACATTATAACCCGCTTCAATACCTCTCGGTCTCTTTCACTGAGATTCACTTTCTGCTCACTATTTTGCTTTGCCGAGCTTGTATTGTCGGATTGTGCGTATAATGGCATGCCTTTATACACCGTATCTCTAGAAACGTCTAAAAATTGGAATGTTTCAGTCATACTTGCTCCAGCTAGAGCGGATCTTACAATTTGGCCTTTTTGAAAATCTGAGAGGATCGACATTTTACACTTTTTTTAAAAATCCAAAAATTACAAAACTCTAACAAAGCTAACATATACTATCGGAATATATGGTCCGTTAACTCAAGCGAATTTCATTAAATTTCCCTGACGCTGCTGCCAATGTTCATAAGTTATATTTTACCTTAATTTAAAAAGAAAAGTCAATATAACGGTATCTTGGTAGAAAAGTTTAACAAAGAAATTTTTATTCAAGTAAATAAAATGTATAATAAAAATATTAATGCATATACAAAGTGAGTGTTTTAAGAAACTCTTTACGAAAACACAAATGAATAAAACCAGAAAAGATTAAATCTACTGTATTAGCTCATATACGATATCATTTAGCATATTTTATGATCACACAAAACCAGGCATCAAATTACACTTTATAAACACTTAAATAATTCATTATATAGACGAAGGTCTTTGTTTAAATATAAATAAATGTTTCTCTTGGGAAGGAAGGATTCTAATTATACTTTTAATCCAAAGAATAAAAAAAGAAAGCCATGTTAATCTATCAGCAAATAAATTTTGAAGTTAAATTTGTATAGAAAAAAAAGACAGGTATAATTCGAGATTATACCTAAATCGTACCTCTTTCTTCTCCTACAGGATAGTCGTTTTTCTTCCGTCTGTCGTAGGGTTTCTCAGAGTCGGACAGACCTTCCAGGCTCATTACGACTCGTCTGTACTTCTGGATATCGTGAAAACTATTTTGCGTTTGTAAGTGCATGAATGTGATGTGCATTGAAAAAGTACTAGTAGATCGAACCGGAAGAAAAATACTATCTATTAGTCAAAAATTGTTAGAAAGAGTATTTCTCTTTCCTTTGTATAGTAACCAAATCTTTATTAATTATCCAATTCGTTATTTAAAATCATCCTTCGTGTAAGTAATATCCAATTAAAGAAAATTTCTAGATATGGAAATTTTTAGATGTGCACTGGAAAAATACTAACAGATCTAACCGGAAGGAAAATACTATCTAGTAGTCAAAAAAATTTAGAAATAGTATTTCTCATTCCTTTGATTAATATCCGAATCTGTATTAATTATCCAATTCCTTATTTAAAATCGTCCTTCGTGTAAGTAATCCAACTGAACAAAATTTCTAGGTATGGAAATTTTTAGATGTGCATTAGAAGAATACTAACAGATCAAACCTGAAGAAACATACTATCTAGTAATCAAAATTTTTAGGAATATGATTTCTCATTCCTTTGTATAATATCCTAATCTTTATTAATTATGAAATTCCTTGCTTAAAATTCTCCTCGTTCGTAATACAATTAAAGAAAATTTCTAGATATGGAAATTTTTGGATGTGCACTGGAAAAATACTAACAGATCGAACCGGAAGAAAAATGCTATCTAGTAGTCAAAATATTTTAGAAATATGATTTCCCATTCCTTTGTATAATATACGAATCTTTATTAATTATCCAATTCCTTATTTAAAATCATCCTTCGTGTAAGTAATATCCAACTAAACAAAATTTCTAGATATGGAAATTTCTAGATGTGCACTGGAAAAATAATAACAGATTGAACTTGGAAAAAATTACTATCTAGTAGTCAAAATTTTTTAGAAATATGATTTCTCATTCCTTTGTATAATATCCGAATATGTATTAATTATCCAATTTATTGTTTAAAATTATTCTTCGTGTAAATAATATCCAATTAAATAAAATTTCTTCCTATGGTAATTTTTAGATGTGCAGTGGAAAAATACTAACAGATCGAACAGGAAGAAAAATACTATCTAGTAGTCAAAAAATTCTTAGAAATATGATTTCTCATTCCTTTGTATAATATCCAAATCTTTATTAATTATTTAATTCCTTGTTTAGAATTATCCTTCCTATAAGTAATCTCCAATTAAAGAAAATTTCTAAATATGATGACGAATGATGGGTAAAGCAAGTCAATTCAATATTTGCATTCTCCGTACTTCATATGAGGGATACGGATGTGACGTCATAACATGGCGGTATACAATTAGCATTTAGATTATTCATGACATTCACAATCTCAGGTTATAAATTACATAAAACAATTTAGGCTTTAATTAATGAATGAATTAAATGACCTAAAAATCATTAAATCCCGAAATTAATAAATTTATCACAAGCAATTATAAATTTAATAAATATGTAATATAATCATTAATTTTCAGTTGAATTAATTATTAATTAATTCAGTTGAAAATAATAAACTTTCCATTTATTTTCTTATTGTTTGTTTTAACACTGATAAATGAATAGAACGAGTGAATAAAAATTTCAATTTTTAAAGTCTTTAGAAAAAGAAAAAAAACTCGAGGGAGAATTCAAAAAATCCTTCAAAGTATAACAAAACTATGATTTCCTTTTTGATACCAAAAAAAAGGCTTTACATTACTTAAAAAAAAGGGTTGATAGCTTTATCTAAAATCTCTGACTGACAGCATTAACAGATTTGATAAAAAGATAACTTTGTTAATCTTAAATTTATGAAAAATAAACAGCTCTAGATATTATATTCCACAAAAAGATAAATATCATCATTGTTAGCTACTTACTGAAGTTGCATCTTAGCTTTCAAGAACTCTTGTTTTTCGTGTAACATAAATTGCAACTTTTTTATGAAGTATTCTATCGAAAAATCTGTGCATTTGATTACTAAAAGCTTTATCTATTTCTGTTTTAATAGAATATACAATTTACTATCCTATGAAGAAGGACTTTGTTTAATCCGGAATCACGTGCCCTATTCAATCTGTAATTCTATTTTTTATATTTATAATTTGATTTTGGTTTTTAGCTCATCAAAATTACACCGCATTCTTTCTCTTATGCAATAATGGTGAATATGCATACTAATTTTTTCGTTCCTCTAAAGATTATTAAATCTAGTAATTTATATTTTCAATCGTTCCTATTATCTATTCTCAGATACGGAAATCATCTACATTTTGAACAAGCACTGAGAAGCTTTGGTTTCCCAAGTAAAGGTCAAATGAAAGGCGAATGAAAAGTTGTTTCCAATTAATTTATAAATACAATAAATTTCAATTATCAGTGTAATTAAGTGGCGTAGCATTAACAGAAAATCCATATTATTCAATTAACTAAATGGAAATAAATAAGCTTTGAATTAAAATATATTTTATTTAGGATGACAAGTGGAAAAAAAAAACCAATAGAAAACACATTCAGCGGGCGAATGTCAAAGCTTAACAAAAAATAATCCGGAAATGCTTATAGCATAGAATTCTTTTTGTGGGTAAACGGAGGAAAACGTAACAGTATCTTGAAAGAAACTGTTCTATCTTTTTAAAAATAATTCTATAGCCATTAATGCTATAATAAACAAAACATGATATATCTTTTTGGAAAATAAAAACATATCCTCTATATAACTGAAAATTCTGCCAGATATAATTTGATACTTGCTTTTAAATATATAATACAAGAATTTATTGCTTATTTCAATCAAATAAAAAATTTCATATTCATGACGATAATTCATAACTGTATAAATTTTATATAAATTTTAAATCGTATCTATTTGAATTTTCGAAATTTAAACACTTTATACAAATACATTTTTAATCATTTCATGATATTTTTTAACAAAACCAGAAGTAAGACTGTGGCACACAGTTTATATTTTCTAGCATAGCAGAATATTTCATAAAATCGATCTCGGCCACAGCAAAATGAGAAATATTTTTCCAACTCTTACTTTTCCCGACTCAAAATGCCCCATAATCGATTTGCAATTGACATTTCGAACAAGAGAGGTATTACGATCATACCTTTCAATGATATACAGTACTTTAAAATAGATTTCGATGGAACTAGTAGTTTCTGGTAACGGAAAATAAAATAGGTTTTGACCCGAAAACCATTGAAAACACGGAGATCAAAAGATCGTATATATTTTGTAGCAAATATCATTGTTTCAAATTGACTTGCCACGATATACAGCTAAATAAATGTTTCACCAACAGAAGTTTTTCAGTTTTGTCTTTTGTCTCTCCAATGTAACCTTTTGTGTGTGTGTGTATGTATGCTGTAAAGATTTAATAGCAACCACATTTTTTTAAATTAAAATATTCTCTTCTAAAACGAAGATTAAAAATTTGATCATAAATATATATGGTGCTAGCTTCATCAGCCAGATAACATCTACGATACCGAAGTAGACTTTTGTATTATGGTCATGCTACTCGGTATCGCAGGTTCGTATCGCGATCTTCAATCGGTACATATATATGAAATTAATTTTATCAATGTGATGATCCCCCCCAGGGAGGGCACCTCATAACTGAGGATGAGATGCTTCCGGTATGGTGGTTGGATCTCGCCATCCTTGGTAGATACACTTATAGGTGGGATTTCGACTCCTCCCATCGATGTCGTGACATATTTCCCACGGGGACGGTTGTACCGTGAGCTGTGATGGCCATTAGGATTCAGCCATAGTTCCCATCAGTGTTGCTGTCGTGGCGATCCTGTCATTTAGTTTATGGTTAATCCGTGTGCCTACGTGGCGGGTCGGAGAGTCTGTCTATGACTTATACATGTGATGATAATTCCGAGAAGTTCTTTAATATTTGAAAAATTAAAACTATTTTTTATGCGGCAAAACAAAAAATACTTTATAATTAACATGAAAAATTGTATTGATAAATATATGCTTTTAACTTGATTGTTTTAAAAGATATTTTTAATTATCGTTATAAAATAATCATGACGACTATAATTATGTTTATAAGATAAACGGTTTTGATTAACCTGTCCAAACTTTTTCAATTGCCACAATGGCTTTAATCATTATTAAAAAGGAAATTTTTTCACCCTTACTACTGATTCTACTTCCTGTGTTTTATAGCGTTCCTACTGAGTTTCGAATGATCTAGAGCAAACGATGTAGAGCTAGCCTTATAAGCCAGATAACATCTACGATATTGAAGTCGACTTTTGTATTATGGTCATATTACTCGGCTACTGGCCCTAGCGTCGCAGGTTCGTACCGCGGCCTTAAGTGAATACATTGGTGACCTTGACAACGCAATCTTCCACAACAGTCGTGGCGCCATCAACCTGCAGCAAAATTGTCAGTCTCAATTGACGAGCAAGCAGTAACTCGCTATTATGCTTGGCGCAAAAACAAATCGTTCGCTTCTTCGCCGACTCACTGGTGGGGAGTACTGTAGCGCTAGCCTTATAAGCCAGATAACATCTACGATACCGAATACAACGCCATAATCTGAGTCCTAATGAAGATATCATCAGGATAATCGAATATTCTGTGTCTTCCATTTTTGTCGCCAAATTCGTCATCAAGTTGCCAAATGAGCGCTAAGTTTGTCACCAAAGTTAGGTTCAATGATCTGATATTCATTCAGCACTTGTTAAGGAGCTATATTCTTTACCAAAAAACCAATTGAACAGAAAAGTAACATTACTAATTTGGAACAATATTAAGAAAGAGAATGAAATACCGTAAAATATTCATAATGTCCATTTGAGAAACGTTTACTTATTTTAATTTAAATCATTTGCCTATGTGAATGGTTTTCCTTGATTTAAATTTTTTTTCATTTGCATCATACGGATAAAATTTTCAATGTGATAGTATATAGTTTAAAAGTAAATATATAAAAATTATTAAAAATGAATCATCTAAATTTTAATTTTGATAACATAGCGTAATTCGTATAGTATAATTATCAACTAAACACCACAATCATATTTTTCGAAATTATGGTAAATTTTTAATTAAAAGATCTTATTTCATTCTTTAAATGTTTTATTGTATTTAAGCGAGGCAAAGGTAAACAATATTCTTTATTTTTCAAAAATTCAAATATTTTTGATTTTTTTTCATTATAACTTAAATTAATTTGTTGTTGGAAAATATATTTTTCAAAAGACTTTGAAAATTAGAATATGTTGTAATTTATAGCAATTTAATTTGAAATTATAGAACAATATCAATCTGGGCACATCACATTATCATGAGTATTAGAAAATCCTGGTTAATGATGCTTATGCCATTCACTACATTCGATATATTCATAAAATAATCTTATTGAATAAATACCAAAATAATGAACTAAGTAATGAGATTTCGGACTAAGCTCCTTTTAACAAGCAAATTTTCTATGCATTAAACAAAGTTTCAGCTCACTTTATGAGGTCCTTAAATGTTTTGTTATTTAAATTCAAAGAGAAAATCCAAATTATTGAACATAATTCCAGTTCAATCACGACGTATAAATTTTGTAGAACGCCTTTCCCTATTTCTTGCACTTTGCTTGCAATGCTGAATACATGATTCCATCAAATCAAATTCTAAAAAGATTCTATATTTGATGTGACGTACAGATCTTTTTTCTTTTATTGCATTCAAAAAGAATATTATGCTGCCTTCTATTTTAACTTCAAGCCAAATATAAAAGGATCAAATGCTTCCATAATATGTGATATCTATCATTATAAAGTTAATATAAAAGCTTAGCCAGCCATAGTATTAAAAAAAAGACCATTATCGACTAGAAAAATAAATTTATGGTATAATCAATAGAATGATAAATTTTTAGTGGTTAGAATTCAGAATATTTCAAAGGAAAATTCAGGCGTCAAAAGATCACCGAATTTAGTGGAGTGTAAAATTTGAATATTGGACAAATGAAAAATGTGAAATAAGAATTATTTTTAAAAAATATCTAAAAAATATTAAGATATAAATTATAATTCTTTAGTTTCTTTCTTAAGTGATTTTGCTTTGGTTCATTTTACATTTGAGTTTCTCTGAAAATTGTATCTATAACATCCAAACACATTTAGTATTTTTAACTAATATCTTTCATTATTATCAATAAATGTTTTTTGCAACTATATATATATATATATATATATAGAGAGAGAGAGAGAGAGAGAGACCAATATACACTAATTATGATATATATATAGTTGCAAAAACATTCGCTGATAAATGTGAAAGATATTAGTTAAAAAATATTAAATGTGTTTCGATGCTATAGATACAATTTTCAGAGAAACTCAAATGCAAAATGAACCAAAGTAAAGTAATTTAAGTATATATATATACACACTTCTATTTATTTTATATATTGTATATTTCACTTTTACAAGCCATTATTTTTATGATATATATATATATATATATATATAAATATTCATTTTTATATTTTGGTATATATATATATATATATATATATATACCAAAATTACAAATAGAAAAATGTTAAGCCTAAATCTTACTATCAATTGAAATTTTTTTAAGAATAGTAAATTCCGACTATTGCTATGTTGCTCTCTATCTTTCTGTGTGTGTGTGTATATATATATATATATATACTATTATTATTATTACTGAAATATTTAATACCGTACTACATTTTTTTTATTATTATAGACTTCTTTATCTATCACATACTTTATTATACACACTAAAGTAATAGTACGCAATTGAATTATGTTTATGGATGGTACTTACTTCTATTGCCCCAATTCTTCAATTCTTCTTTGAAGTATTCGAATCTTCTCAATAGAACTTCTCGCGTTATCCTTCTCTTCATGCACAGATACCTCGTCTTCTGGCCATTAGGTTCTTTATTTCCCTCAACCTATGGTGCTTTGGATAAGGGTACTTTAAATTCTAGGTACATTTCAAATAAATTCATTTAAAAAATAAAAATATATTTATTGTAGTGAATCTCACAACCCAAGAAAGCAAACACAATTTTATTGAACACTAAAAACTAAATATATAATACATTATTTTGTATATTTGCTTACCTTTAAGTTGTAACAATAGAGTAAAATAAAAATGTAATTAACAGTTTATATTAATGCATCTGATATTTCATGGCAATAATGCACTATGTCATTTAACAATGAATTAGAATGTTTTTAAATGCTGAGAAATATTGAATTCATTTTTTAAAAAATAATTAATAGTTTTGTTGCATTCAAAAATTTTCTCTGAATTTGTTTCAACAATTTTGTTTATATTTAATTACCCTTCTACAATATTCACTATTTAGAAGTTTAAAATCACTGTCTTACATTCAGAATAACTTGTGAAAGAAAAAAGTCGGTATGTACGTATTATACCGTTCAACTTTATCGCCAAATTTGAAGCCGTCGCCAATGAGTTGCTAAACCGCCAATTATGGCAATCAGGCAATGGTGTAATTCGTTGACCTTAATCACCAAATTTAAATCCGTCGCCAGTGAGTTACTAAACCGTTGGCGAAGACAAAGTACCGAAAATTCCACCTCTTAGTTTTATATTAATGTGAAGAATTCAAGTACATTCATTTTTGTCTCCTGTGTGCTGAAAGAAAGAATAATGTTTAAAATCAAAATGCTCGTTAATTTTCAAAAGTTAGATTTATTTGTTATACTTAAATATTTTGAAATGAACAAAATGAACGGAAGACCTTAAAATTCGCTTACAGTAAAGAAAAAAATTTAGAAAATATTTAGTAAAGTTAGTATTGTCTGTTAAATAATCATTCACGAGGACGGAAATACCTTGCTTTATCTTCTGGGTAACACAACTAATTCGTTGTACAATATTGTTCAGTACCATATTATTCAATATTTTACAATATTACGAATATTGTTTAAGATATACAAGATATACTCCTTATACAATGTATGTGTGCTACTATGGAGGCCTGCATCGCTCAGAATTACAAATCGTATCTCAAACGAATGAAGAACTTCGTGTTAAATTGAGTGACAAAATTTTAGTGTGGTTTTGTGTGAATCATTTTCTGACGAGTGTCATTCTTAAGTCATTCAGGTGATGAAAGCGAAAGTGAAACTACATATATATTCAACAGGGAGGTGCCAGCTTCTTACTTGGATACGCACGAGATGTCAGAGGCGGAGTGTGACAGAGACCTGCGTGAGTTCTGCGAAAAAAGTAAGAACATCTTTTGTGAAAAGCAGAATCTGAATGGAATGTGCATGTTTTAAGAAAAAATAATATTTAAATAACCATCCACAATTTTCAAATTATATTCTCATTTTGATTGCTTGTTATTCTTATATACTCAAATAGCACATCCTATAACATAATATTGTACAATATTGTGCGATAATATATATTAAACAATATTCCACAATATTGCGAATATTGATCAATATTGTACAATATTTGTGTGCTACTAGAGTGATGGGTTCAAAATATTATTTAATATTGTTGTACAGTATCATATTATATCATACAGTATTCAGCATTATTATTATTATTGCGAATATTATTTAATGTTATGCATTTGTGTGTTAATAGGGTACCTATGTTTTGTAATATTATAGAGCATATAGCATTATGGCTTGATTTGATATGCTAGATAAATATACTGTTTTTTCTTTTGTGATGAAACCTTCAGAAGCTAGATAGCATCCTCCGTATACAAGTAATTACGTTTTTTTAATAATGCTATATGGCTACAAACCATAGCTTTGCGGGGTCGGTCCTTATTCATCCATAATCCTGACCCGGGACCTTAAATAAACAACTTTCAAGCAACTGTTGTAGCGGCCTCTACCGGTAGCAAAAGTCTTCAGGCGCATTAAATACAACACCAATTTTTACCATCATCAGCACCAACAACTCACACACACTCAAGTATCGTTAGTCGCACTGGTGGAAGTAATATGTAGTGAAAAATTCAGATCCATAATCCAGTAATTACTTTTGTATAGTGGCTATGTTATTCGACTACAAACACTAATGACGCGAGTTCGGTCCTCACTGCACACTTTTCTTTAAAAAATTACACTAGAGAAATTTTAAGATGAAGCAGTTAATTTTGATTACATGACGAAGAAGTTATTTTGAAACATTATCTGTTTTCAAGAATTTTATACAAAACCTCTAAAACTCCTCATACTTATTCGTGGTGGAAATAGATGTCAAACATACCAAATACAAATACATGAGAAATGTTTGAACGAATCGAAGCATGAAATTATAACGTAGAAGATTCATCCTTTAACATCTATTGTCTTTGTGGTGAATGCCATCTATATAAGCCAGCCAACATCCCTCAGACCGAAGTGCACATTTGGCCCAACGGATTTGGTACTAGACTACTAACCATAAGATTGGGAGTTCGGGCCTAGCTCAATACGCTACAACCTAAAATGGTAACCCGGCCGACCGACCTGGGATAAAACGCTACCTTCGCATATAGCACAGTCAACTGTCGTGGCGCCCTCTATCAGCGACTCAAAGCTTTAGACGCGCATTAAATACGACAGTTATTAACTTCACATAAGTATCGTTCGTGAACCTCACTGGGGAGATACTCTGCGGTGAATGCTATCCATATAAGTCAGCCAACATCCCTCGGACCGAAGTGCACTTTTGGCCCAACGGATTTGGTACTGGACTACTAACCATAAGATCGGGAGTTCGGGCCTAGCTCAATCCGCTATAACCTCCAAATCTTCATCCAATAATGTAACTGATTGAATAACGGGATTGACAAACTTTCAGGGACTCTGGGAACTTAAGCATCAGAATTTATATATGAATTATGGACAATATAATGTTTAAAAAATTGTAATGTTGTTAATTTGAAGCTAAGTGTTAAGTAAAATTGTAATAGGGTTTAAATATTGTTTGTATATTTTTATTCTTAAATTCAAATAATGCTATACTCGTGAAAAAAATTGATTGACATTTTTATATATTAAATTTTTAATACACTTCCAGAAATTTATTTGTTAATTTTAGCATTTTACTAGTTTTTGTCATTAAAATTCAATTCTAAAAACTGAATATAATGCTCATAGACCAGCAGATTTTTCAATTCAATTTCTTTTATTTAACAAACCAAATCTATCATAAAATAAATATTTGTGGTAAATAACCTATACATAATTTGTTTCCTTTTAGCAAATATATGTTAATCAATTACCTTACATGTATTTCCCTTTTTCAGGTATTTATGAAGCCTTTTTTTTATTAAAAAAAAAATCTAATCTAATGTAGTTTGTGTTATGTCACAAATGCTGATACTAGAACATGCAGTCATTATCAGAAGCAGCACTTTGATTAAATTCAAATCCAATACATGGTGGTGTGGTTTTTTTTTTTTTTTAAACAGATAAACCAATATAAAAATATCATGCTCTCTATATTGCTAAAAATTCCTTATGATACAATTATGAAAAAAAAAAACTTTATATATATAATGCTGGGAAAATAATTAGTCCATAATTACCAATTAAGTCTGTGTGTGTATATACATATATATTATCTGTCAATTCTGAATACATAATACTATTACATGATAAGTGCTTTAAACCACCTAGCAAATAATTTACACCACTTTTATCCAGTACTATATACAGTTTTGCAAAATTTATATATCTAATCAATAATAACTGTTTGAAATTTTATTTTTTAGATGAAAAATTCCAAATCTTTGAACAATATGATGGGCAAAGAATATGCATTACTTGAGAAGGTGCTGGCATTGTAGTGTATATAAAAATTTATTTGTGATCAGATGTATATATTACCATGAAACAATGCATAATCTACAAATCGTTTGTGTTTTCAAAAAGTGAGAATAAACTTCATCTAGTTGAATATCTTTATTTCAATTGCATACCATCAGACTAAAAGACGAACTTTTTTATTCTTTCCTTAAAACAATACATTTTTTCATTATAAAATGTAATTTGTTCATTTCTTTTTTCTATGACGAAAAGATATTCATTTAAAATATTTAATTGTTAATTTTAAGTATTAGTCTCAGTTTGAAATCCAAGTGCCAACAAATTTACAATAGATAGGAAAATCAAAGGACCAGTCCATCAGCACAAACCATTCACTCAATTTCACCAGTGCTTATTTTACATGAAAGCTTTTTAATCCATGTCATCAATATTCATCTTTTCTCCCTTTGTAGTCTCATTTTCAACAAAAATCTCTAATTTTATTGTAAAAGGAAAAGTCGTGACTAAGTTCCTCAGACTCATACTCAACAACAATTTTGAAAATGTTTAATTGTGAATTTAGGTATGAACTTTCAAATTAAATACAGAGTGTTAGTACATCATGATAAAGATCAAAAACATTATCGATTTTGAATTTTTTTTTTCATCAGTTAATTTTACCTCTTTATGTACACAATAAATGGAATACTCAATATTTAATGAACAAATAAAATTTATATACTTAAATTTGATATATCAAAATGTTATTTTTCAAAACGTTGACAATGATTAAATTAATGATGGCTTTTAATATCATGAATAAACTGCAGGTTCCTGTAGAAAAATAATATAATATCAATACTAAATCTACCAAGACTCCTAAAATTGGCACTTTTTTTAAATTTTCATGGTCTCGATACATTTGATTATTTAACCCCTAATGAAATTTATTTACAAATATATTAAACTTTGAAGAATGTTACATTCAATAAACTGATGCCAAGAATGTAGTTATAAATTTAATGAAAAAGTATTTATATTCAACAAAACATTAAGCAAAAATGTATAGATATGTCTATTCATTTTTGACAAAACCAATTTTGAAGATATTTTTACAAAATCTATATTATTCTTATCAAAATATATGCTATAAAAATCCTTTATTCAAACTAAACTAAAAAGAATGTTTAATACATTTTTTTTCTCTAAAACTAACTGAATACACGTAAAAGAATTGAAAGAAAAAAAACACTTATCATAATTAAGCTTCAATTTTAACCCTTACTATTTTCTCTCTCCAAGTGCTAGTTAATTTTTCATGCCTAAAAATACTTTAATATACTACATTCTTTTACTCTTGGGTGAGGCAAATGGATAAAATTTTTGAAAAAATTAACCTAACTGGGTGTTTTATTACAAAAAGTAGCTGAAAAATTAAAATAAATTAAATCCACAGAAATGTTAGTGGCCTTTATGATACATAGCTATGGTAACAAAGTTTATTGTCGAGTAATGAATTATATAGTGCTTTGTTGTACAACAATATAAGGTATTGTAAATACTGCTTAATATTATGCAATATTCCATAATATATGCTTGTTATTAGAAGATATTAGTTTAAATTTCTGATGCAATTGAGAATACTCAAGAACAGTCTAGTCACAAGCATAGTTAGGTTAATTTTAACAATTTAAAATTTTTTAATTGCTTCTGTTTTAATAATTATACATAAGCTATTATGATGATACTAAATACATTCTATATTCATATTATCATATCAATATTGCATAATTTGAAATACATATTTAAAAAATAAGTAAGAATTCAATTAAGTCATTATTATGTAGAGATGTTTTAGCTTAGAAATTAGAATTTCATTTTTTAAAAAACTAACAAAAAAGTCGAATGTGGATAATTTTGAAAATCTAATCATGAACATAAGAATATTTTTGATTTATGACCAATGTCTAATATTTTTTAAAGTATACAAATCATGTTTGTCTCAATTAACAAACAATAGTAGAAAGATTTGATGTAGAGCAACCAAATATGGAATACATATTAATTTGGAGCATGAAATTGTTCATTTTATTGTGATTTCTTTTAGAAGTTTATTTACTTAAAAGTTAAGATCAATAATCGCCAAAATTTCGATTAATGTAGGAGAATATTACACAAAACATTTTTAATACCATTTGAAATTTTTCCTTTTTAATAACAGTCATTTATACAAAATTTTGAATAAAATTTTTGCTGACTTTTAAAAAAATCTATTTTATCATTACAATGAAATTCAAAATGTTTTTGTTGTTTCATGCCATTTTTAACTAAAGGATTCATTTTCATTGTTAACAGTTAAGGAAGAAGAATTGTTTTACATGGGCCCATGAAAGTAAGAAAATAAATGAATCAGATTAATTATGTTTTCAACAATAATAAGAACTAATTCTCTTAGAATACTTCATACACAAAATGAACAGAAATTGCAAAAAGCTATACAAATAACACAATTTAAATATTTGTCTCGCCTTTATGCTTAAAATAATTTATTAAGGGAATGATAACCTTTAAGTTATGTATAATAATCTTAATTATAACTAAACATTCAAGTTTTCAAAGAATTGGACACTTACCATAGGTGACCATAACACCAACTCATTAATCAACATGACAGAGAAAAACAAATCAATAGAACATATAAAGTTCCAAAATATTTTTTTCGAGTAACTGAAATAATAAAATAAATCTTAATTTTAACTTATTATTAGAAAATAAGAAATTAAATCTTTTAAAAAACAATATAATTACTCAAAAGCTTATATTTTTCAAGGGAGGATACAATTTACAATAGTTTATATGAAATTTATAAAGAATTATTTTTGTTCAAAAATGCCAAATGTCTTTGAATAAACATTTCTCAGTTTATTTCCAAACTGCCAATGCAAGATATTTTACATATAATTGCAGATTAACAGACCCAACATAGTAAACATTCAATAGAATCAGACTCAAATTTACAGTCCAGAAACTGCATTTAATAGATCAGGTTTCACAAAACATTCTGGCACTTGATAATTTGATGTTGGATTTCATCATTCTAAGTCATTACACTTTAAATAGTACTACTATTAAAATGAATTGTATTTATAAGAGTAATTTTAAATATATATATATTTAAGAAACAACACCAAATAAAGAAGTAAGCCTTTATTTCAAAAAGATATTTTTTTAAAAATCAAAGTAACAGCTTGGCACTACATCTATTTCTTATCTATACAATGCTATTGCTACAATACACTTTTTCAAAACTATTTTTATAAAATATTTGAAATCACATTTTTTTATACGTCACACAATAATCTCAAAGCTATTTTCAGAAATGTAATTAGTAGACACATTAAAGTTAGCAAATGCACCACAGAGAAGCTAACATGTGCACTACAATTTCTCAACTTAAAATTTAAAATACCTTCAGAAAGCACAGAGCAATCAACAAAATCATTAAATTTATTTGTCAAAAAATGTTTTGAAAGCTGCCCAAAAGTTCAGTAAACTTAGGTTTACTTATCATTTAGAATATTTTTTTATCATTACTATCAATGATATATAAATTAATATGGTCACAGAATACAATCTGAAAAAATAACTAGCTACAGTATCATGGAGGTAAACAATACCCTGGCAATAAATGTATAAATTTATACAAAATGACTCAAAACATTTTCATTTAAAAAATAAATGAATCACTGAAAAATAAAGGAAGTCTTTGCTAACATACTTTAAAATAAAAAAAGAGAATTAATGTTATATCAATCATGTATATCCGTGTATACATGAATTATCTGTATATTCGAGTTAGAAAAAACATTTAAAAAAAGAATATATTTTTTCTTTTCATCTTCACTTACTCATTCTCAGTGATATAGTGAAGACATGAGAAAATTGTGTTAAAAGAAATATAACATTAAAATATTAATTTTTTTAAAAAATCACATCTCAATATAGATTAATAAAAATATAACAAAATATAATGCATATTTAAACAAAAGTGTATTTTTAAAATACTAAAGTTCAAGTGCATTCCTTTACAAGTCTTTTTTTTCCCACAAATACTGAATAAGACTAGATTTAATATGTCAACTAAGAACCTAAATGAATTTTTAAGACAATAAGTTCATTAAAATATTCATTTATATACATTTATTTGGGCCATATCAAGAAATGAACAGGTAAAACTACTGGCAATTTTAGTTGAGCTCTAAAAAATTTGCATCATAACAGATACACGGAAACTAATTATAAAAATAATATACAAAGAGATGTTTCATAGATTGAATATATACATAAAATGGATAAATCAGTTCTGTGAGATGTTTATGTCAGCACCATGTGCATTGCATTATAGTTATCATGGCATCAAAGAATTGTTAGAGATAAAACAGCGGTAAAATAAATTTAAAAAATAAAAATAAAACAAAAACAAAATAAAAGATTTTATTAAGTATAACAAATAAATAAAATTCAAAGTATATTCCACTTTTTTTGTACTTTTCTTTGGTTTGAAATAAGTTAGTCACACGCAGATTTAATTCATAGCTGAAAATTCGCCAAAACATCAACAGTAGTTTTACTTCGGTAAACAAATGCATTAAAAACATGTGACTTAATAAGTGTAGTATAAATATATGTAGTAAAGAATTACAAAATATATTCAATTAAAAATTTCACAAGTGTTCAGGAGTTTTATTAAAATGTGTAAATGGAAAAGCTGATAACATGTATTCATATGAGGAGTGAAATAGAATGGAGTGCATTAAAAAGCATGAGAAAGGCACAAATCAAAAGAATCAATTTCTCAGAAAAAGAATTCCTCAGCTTAAAAAATGATACTGAGCAATTCAGCAGAAGATTGTTAGCTGCAGATACAAAAGCTTTACAAACCACATTTCCAAAATTATTTACAAGAAACACTGCATTTATGTATTACACACAGTTTCACAAAGAAGCAAAAATAAATGTAATGTGTATGCTGAATCGCAGAGAAACATCACATTAAAGTTGATTTACATAGCAGCCTGGGCAAGCTTCATTGACTAAAAAGAAACAAGAGAAAATTTATATAAGTTTGATCATCAAATCTATATTTTTGTAGAAAATTCTTAATTCAATATACAAATTAAATTTTACTTAATCTTTAGAGGCATGTTGAATTTTTCAATTTCTAATAGTAATATAACATCTGAAAGTTTACATTTTCTTCAAACAGTAAGAATAATAATTGCAATTAAATTTTCTAGATAAAAAATGCTACACCTAATATTTATAAATATTTCTTACACTGTGAAACCTAGAGTTCATTTTCAGAATACTAAGCATGACCCCAACTATCTATGATTATACATCCAGTTTTTCAATAATAGGTAAAGACATCTATATACATTGAACTGTGCTATAATATATTACATAACATGGACATTAAAATTTTCAAAAAATGCATCTTTTAAACAAAAAAAATAAAAAAATGAAATTGATAATTTTAAATTAAATGTTAATAATAGGACTAAATGTGTCAATCTTTCCTTGCTCACGGCTTCTATGTACTTAAGTGAAGAGCACTACGGATTCTTGATATGATCATCTAGAAATATATAATCTGAAACTTATAATTCAAAATGAATTCCAAAATAAAAACCTAAGCCCTTTTTCATTTGCTATAATGTTTATCACCAAATAGTTATCAGTAAATTCTAATTTCCTAAAAACTACTACAGAGTACTAACTTTAAAATTAAATCACACTTTAACAAAACAAAATTCATTGTAAAAAAAGGCCATTCCCTATGAATCTCAAATTTCTCTTTTCATCAATGTTTAGAATAATGAATAAAAATCAACCAATTCTAATTTCCATTCAAATATCATGTAAAACAAAAATCATAAAGTTCAGATATTTTATATTCACATTTTAAAATGCTCTATTAAAGCCTATAATCTAAAAATGATTTACTTAATTTCCCTATGCATAAAAAATATTTTTTATATCTTCTTAATTAAATTGCGTTTTAAAATTTGTGCTTTTTTTTTCCTACCCATTTTGAATCATTTATTTATCTACAATATGCTTCCTTTTTTTTATATTTAACTTATTATTTTAAAATTGTAATCTTTGCTTGGCCATGTTTTTGGCATATTTAAAGGTAGACATTTTTTGCATGTAATTTGTGTTATTTTGCAGAATGAAAATTCTCATTTCCATCAATTTTTTTCAAATCATATAAAGCTAATATATATTCATAAAATTTATACTTTAAATTTTTCAATCTTGATATTATTATTTAAAGAAAATCTACTTTCAGTTATGTCCTGGATATGAAAAAATATCAAAATCTTAATAACTTCTCCTAATTTCTGATAAGACTTATAATTTTCTATATATTTTGATACACTTATCACTATGAATATTCGATGATTCACACTATACAAATTCTACTGTAATGAATGCACACCATACCATTCAAAATATCAATTTTTTAAAATTAAAATGCAATTGTTTTTTCTTGAAATCTTTTCTAATTTTTAATAGAAAAAAGGGACTTTCATAATATGGTATCATGTTGCTCCACATTTTAGTTGCTCATTCAGCAGCAAATGTATTCTTTAAGCACTCGCTTCTACAAAAAGGAATGGGAAATTTCTCGTCTACAAATTCAATACAATTCCTGATTTTTCTAAGTGAGCTTTCAAATGAGAAATACAAATTAGATAAATAATTCAAAATATCATGTAAATTAATTTTGCCAAATCTAAATTATTATTTTTAGCAAACAGGTTACGATTACCTCAAATAACTAAAAATGTTGCTACATAATAAAAAAATTTAGTACTTAATTAAAAAGTCTATTTTATAAATAGATAGTCTATCAAAACAGTTAAAATTTTTCTCAAATAGAATTCTCCAATATTATTATAAAGGTCTCACAAAATAATTTCAGCTGGGTAATGGTCCATGAAAGTTATGATCATGCTACTATTTTAATCTTTATTATTTTATCAACACTAAATCTGCCAACATTTCATCAATATATGGGAACTGTCACTGGAAAATGGTCATCGGACAGATAGCAGTAAGTTTAAAATGAATTCCAAAACTCAATGACGCAAATCAGTTTGCAAAAGTTTGTTGAATGTATTTTTCAAAGATTAAAATGTTAGAAACTGCCAAATGCCTAAATCAATAGATGCTTCTAATATATGAAGAGTAATGATGAATGAAATCAAGAGTGATTTTTATACATTTAGAAAGGAAAACTTAAACAGGTGCTTGCATACTGAGAGCAATTCTCAAAATAAGTTTGAAATTTCTTTGCATGGATAGTAAAAAATAACTCTAGAGATGAAAAAAATAATAACTATTTAAATTCTTTATCTAAATGTCGTAAAAACCCAACAAATAAAATAATAAAATTAATTACAGTTGCCAACTCCTTAGAAAAGTTTTCCCAGATATGATGATAATTCTTCTATTCCCTTCCCCCCTCTTTTTCAAAATAAAACAGAAAAGGCTGGAAACTAGTTAACAAATGAAAATAATTGAACACTTAGGGTTAAGCAAAGTTATAAGTTCTGTTATCTCCTAATGTATATCTTTTATTTTCTCTAAAATATGCAGATATCAACTATTTTTCAAGAATTTTTAAACTCAACAAAAAATTATTCAGCAAAATAAAATTCAAGGATTTTCTACAACTATGATTTTCCTAACATTAATTTTAATATATGATTTTGCAAAGCATTTTTTAATCATCAAAATAGCCAAACAAAATATTGATGATACAATATTAAAGAAAAACGATTTTGGATTAAGCATTTATACTTTTACCAAATTCTTTACAAATTTTTTTTCAAAAGTTCCATATAAAGCTTAGATTAAACAGATGAAAAGAATAACTACATGGATAATATTTACAGATCTATCAAATAATGCTAAATATATTAAATCAATATTCAAATATTTGATTAAAAAGAAATCAAAAATCTGACAAACATATGTTGAACAGGGGATTCCAAATAATCTTAATGAAAGATTTCTGAAATAGAGAGAAATTCAATGACCAATTCTTCAATTTCAAGAGAGAAAATAAACTTCTTCTGACTAATTAAAAAAGAGAAATTGAAATTGAGAAATTTGGAATTCAGTAGAAATAGTAAGATCATATGATCCTGCTCTTAATATTAAAAATTCCAATGTAATAGAAAATTTTATCACTCTTTCACCATTATACTTTTTTGCTATAATTTCAAGAAGAGCAAATCATACAAAATATTTTTTAGCATGATTTAATGAATTATGCAGGCATAGATTTTAAAGTTTAAATGTATTTTCAAATAATAAAACATGCATTAATAATCAGTCAAAAGCATCTTTCAGTAAAAAAAATTTACAATCATTAAAAAAAACCCACTTATCAATGGTACTGATAGGAATATATACCATTTGTTTCACAAAGAAACATCATTCAACTCCACAAAAGATCATAATTTCATAAAAATATTCCAATATATCTCATTTGCTTGAAGTATAGGTTGAAGTATTATTTAACTTAAACTGGCAAATTTCTCACATAAATCTCTGAGTATAGCAAATGCTCTGTTACAGTAGAAGCAGCAGTAAAACATTATTTTTAAAGTGAAATGAAGTAAAAAATGAAAAAAATATATATATAATGAAAAAACGGTAGTAAAAATAAGGTTAAGGGGAATAGAGAAACAGATAACTTCAAGCACTTTAAATATTTGCATCATTGTTTCATCAAGGGATAACAAGTCACTAAAGGCAGTTCAATAAAGAGTAATGAGCAATCAATTACAAATATACTTTTCAGCATACCAATGCATTTCAAACTATTTATTTCCCAATAAACTAAAACTCCCAATAAAATATAAAGTTATTTAGGAACAAAAAAATTATGCAAAATCCCCATAAATAGTATGTAAATAGATAAAAAGACAATATAATTTACATCAATACACTTACATGAGTAATATCAACGCCTGTCAGTTTGCTAACAACATGTGGTACTTTTGAAATAATATCCATTACTTCCCCAGTCAGCTTACTAGCTCCAATCTCACTTTTGCCAGATGATACCATAGTTACCTTCTTGCACTGAGAAAGGGGTGCTGAAACTTCAGCTGCAACCTAAAATAAAAATAAGATCATGTTAAACAACTACAGATAAATATTTAAAGTTATAAATAATATAGAAAACAAAAACTAATTCTGAAATTTTTAGTTTTTTTTTTAAATACATTTGCTCAAAATTATAATTTGAAAAGTAATACAAAAACTATATACCATTATATCAATTAAAATTAGTTCTCAAAAAATACACTACAAATTGTACATTATTTATCTGGCTATTTAAACTTTTTTTTATCACCTTTTCTAAATTTTTATCCTTATATTATCTATTCTTAATATGTGTAAGATTTTTTTTAATGTTATAGATGTAGACGAGGAGCAACTCATAGGCATGCCAATTGCTTACATGATCATTGCAAATACAACTGGTTAAGTGATCTGAGAGTTATTAGGATATAGAGCAAGTAAAAATTAAGTTGACAAGTGACAAATATGATAGTCGTACAGTTTAAATAGAATGGAGTTTTAAGTAATTCAGTATAACATATTAATTAGTTAAAACAAATATCACTAAAGACTGCCATTTCATATTTCTATTTAGCCTCATAACAGATATATTGATATTAGTCAGTATTATATAATGAAAATGTAATCAATGTTAGATAAGACAAGAATACACCATATTAATGTCCCTTCATCACCTTATTACTACAAAAGCAAAGATACTAAGGTTAAATTCAAATGTATACACAACTGCGAAAAACAAAAACGATACAGATTATTACAGTTGCCAAAACAAAATATAGAAAAGTTGAACTAACAAATAATGAACATATTAATTCCACAATCAAGCAGGCAGAAATGTAAATGGAGGATTTATTTTTACTTTAACTAGTAAATCAACTCAAACTTTACATGCAAAAACAAAAAAGTTTTGGAAAATTACTGCAAGTATTTCAAAAATTATTTTTACTGAAGAGACTTTAGGATAAACTATATTTTCAGTACATCAACTTTCAACTTAGTGTATGTCTTGGAAAGAGTTGACGTTTATTTTAATTTTTACATGGTGTTTTTATGTGTATATTAAATATTCCATGAGCAAAAACAAACACTTTATTACGTATTTTAATTCTAATATACTGCTGAAGTGACTTGCAACACAGTCAATAGTTTATCATTCAAAATTTGTTTTTCGTAATCATGTAGCTGATTAAAAATGCAAAACTCTATTTTTTAAGATGTCACTTTAATTTCTGATATTTGTACAGTTCAACTTCGAACAATATAAACAAGCAAAAAGACTATTTCAACTACATTTCAGAATTAAGTTTCAATTATATAGTATTATTTAAAGAAATATTAAACTGATAAGGAACTTTTTCAAAATAGTTAGAAAAGAAATCTCTCACTTTAAAAAACCAATCAAATGATGTAGATAACTGTTTTCTGATACAATTCAAATTCTAAAGTTTGAGTTTTATAATGAAACTGACATTAAATAAATAGATACAGAGAAATCTAAACACATTTCTATTCAGTTGCATAATATTTAATATAAAAATTACATTCTTGAATAGATGTATAAATCTAAACTTACATATTAATTCATACTTTATTTACAATAGATAAGATAATAGATTATTACATACTTAGTGAGGTCTACAGTAATAAAAATATATTTTATTATGCCATAAAGATATCATTCAAATATATAAAATAAAAATATGGATTGAAATAATATAGGATAACTTTTAAACATTATAAACAAGATAGTGAATGGATCTGAATTTCTTTTATAATTCAATTTCACTGACTAAACCAATATAAGAATTAAGAATTCTTAGACAATAAATAGAAAGGAAATTTAAACTTAAGAATTCTCTTTGATTTATTTGCAGTATTTAATATAAATATTGCTTAACATCAAGTATTATTATTAGTAGTAATTTTCTATTAAGAGAAGGAAATTTCCATATATAAGCAAAGCATAGAAATTAATTTCTGCTAATAGGTCATTCAACATCTTAAATCAAAAGTTATTATTTTGCAGTCACAAATATTAAATAATTCTAATACCACTTATAAAAAGTCTTACAGAATCACAGAATGATCTAATAGTTAAGATTTGGTTTTAAAATTAAATGTGGCCATAAATAGCAACTCAGTTTGTAATATTAATATTTTGTGAAAATAAACTTCAACTTACAAAAATTGGACTTAAAACATCTAAAGGACTACAACTGTTTAAAAGTGAAAAAAAAAAACATTAAAAATTAAAGCAGAATTTTCTGTAATTTAATTCTTACTTTAGGTAGTGTTTCCAAAAACATGTCAACCATTGCAGCATCTTTATATTCTCTGAATGCATCAGCTTTTTTAGCCATTTGTTCTGCTTCAGCCTTAGCTTTGGCTTCAATAGCAAATGCTTCTGCTTCTCCCTTAAGCTACAATCAAATAAAGGATACAACTTAAAAATACAAGCAATAAGTAAAAAAGATAATTTTACAGAATTTTTTTAAAAAAATTCATAAGTTCATAATTATTTTAGTAAGTTTAAAACATAATCAATATATTTTACAGCAATACTAAAATTTCAATAAATAGCTAAAACAATAAAACTTCTCACTTCAGAAATTAGACAAAAAAATTCAAAATTGAACAAAAATTTAAATACATTAAAGTACAATGGAGATTATAAAACTAAATTAATCTTTACAGGACACTAAATTAATCTTTACAGTTTCACTAATCAATCAACTGTAAACTAACAAACAAATAAAAATTTTAATTGCTGATAGTACTATATATTGAGATAAACAGCATTACAAATCATTAAACTAACTTGTGAATTTTATTAAATCTAAAATTTCAGTTTTGGGAGTCTTAATTATTAATTTACTATTATAAATTACAATCAATTAGTATTTAATTTTAATTATCAAATATTAGACTTGATATTCTTCAAATTATGAAAGTAAATATTTCATATATAGTTTCTAAATAAAAAAAACCCATTAAAATTCAAAGAAATTGATGTTGTGATATAATTAATTTTCTTTTTCTTTAAGTAGTTATTTTTTTAGTTATTCAAATAAAATGTTTTTTCAATTAAATACACAAATATATTTCTTATTAATATACAAAAAGCTGCAAAATTTTTTTTAAAAAAAATAATTGATTATAGTGCTTTTGCAAGATATAATTTAAAATGTAAATGATAATTCAAAATAAGAATTTAGTAAGCAGCTCAGATTAAATACAGGTCATTATTTAAAGTTTTTTCTTAACGTTATAAAAGCATTGTCAGTCAACACAAAGGAGTGGGGGGAAAGACCTAACAAAAATTCAAAAATCATTAAATGTGTATGATAAATTTAAGTAAAATAAATTAAAAATTAACATTAAAAAGCATCATTACTATTTTGGTTATTGCTTCTTAATGGATAAATGAAAAGCTTCAAGGGATTTAGTTGCAAATATTAAACCAAACTTTTCAATTCAAAGTAGGTTTTGAATTTACAATGCAAGTGTTATTATTGTTAACTATTATTAGGTGGAAATTAGACAAAAGCTACTGCATAGTTTGTTCATTTAATCAATGCATTCACACTTTACCAGAATAAAGTCATTAAAAACAGTAATTCCAAAAGAATTTTGAATCTTGTTTTGAACATTGATAGAAAAAAAAAAAGGAAGGACAGAATACTAAAGACATAAATCAGAAAAACTCATTTACATTTAAATAAATATATAGCAACATATCACATTAAAATATATAGCAACATATCACATTAAAATAAATAAATATATAGCAACATATCACATTAAATAACATGATTTAATCAAAAACATCTAATTTATTTATAGTCCATCTATCAAATGGATAAAATCTTTCCCAAAACCTATTTTTCTAAAAAATTAAATTCACACAAAATATCTTTAGATGTCTAATGTTACATGAAAATTAATCATATTTTCCAGTTTTAATACCCTACCTATTCCTATTCTAACTCATTTGCTTTGTTAGCAAAGACTCGAATATTTCGTCAAAATTTAAGACTATATGCCTTAAATTCAATCAGATATTTAAATAAAACATCTTAATGTGTATGGAACAATACCCATATGAAATTATCTCCAGTGGAACTTTTTGATAATTTTGTAGTTTTACAACAATTCCACAAACAAGTTAAAATCGTCCTTCTAAGAGTTATATGAATTATAATACACACATAATTTCAAAATCTCTTCAGTTTTGAGATTAAACATTATGAAGAAAGAATAAATAGTGTAATAGTAGCGTATTTAGTTGCTGTATTTGTTAAAGATTTTTAGTAGTTATGGCAGTAATCTTACTTGCTCTACCCCTGATTTAAATTACACACACACACACACACACAGAGAGAGAGAGAGAGAGAGAGAAGATTAATCAAGGTAGTATTAACTAGTCAATATTTTCAAGACTAGTCTTTAATCAAATAGATTAATTACTACCAAATGGGCCTAGCATCTGAAAGTCATTGAATTCAGTAACATTACAAGAGTTGATTCACTGAGGCAAATACCTTACATTTATTTTCAAAAGAAACAAAATTGAGTTTTAAAAATTTTTAAGTCACTTTTGTTTCTTACTTAGTAACATGAAAAAGAGAAAAGAATATTACAGCATTCAAGAAATTCAATTTAATTTTCATGCTTTATATATAAAGTTTATCTAATACAATAATCAAATGTAACATGTAACAGAATAACTTTAATTTATAGTCATACCACCATAAATGCATAAGTCAAATTTCAAATGAAATCCATTTATATGAAACTTGTCAGGAAATCTATTTAAATGTAGGCATAAAAAAATTTACAAAGATAAAATCGAAAATATGATTTTATCACAATTGTTGTTCCACATCATATTTTGAACTAAATCCATAAAAAAGTGACTATGCAGTCTGCAAACAATTTTATTTTCTAATGTGAGAAAATATCAATTGATGCAGTAGTTTTCTCTATAGTACAAAGTATATACATATCATATCATACAAGTATACAAAAAAGTCCTCTTAATTTCAAATGTTTTAATTCTTAAAAGGAAAAGTATTATTTTGTTAACTTTACGTTCACTTAATTGGACATTGCTTCTCTTGAGAATTCTGAGGTCCTTTTTTCATCATCGGAATATGCAACAAAAAACAAAAATCAAGTACTTTGTACTTTCCCAGGGATAACATACAGCAAAATAAAACTTAAGGAATTGATAACGATTTTTTTTCCTATCATGAAATAAAGCATACTTAATAAAATTTCTTATATAGCTTGTTTCAACAGCAAAATTCAGTCATCTTATTTTTAAAAAAATATTTCTTAAGCTAAATTTTGAAAGTTCACATTTAAAATATAAATAACTAAACAAACTTTTATATTAATGCTATCAGATGTTTAGTTACAAAACAATTTAAATAAAAAAATTTCATATATAAGGTATTAAACAGTTCTAATATATTAAAATATAATTAAATATTTATTAATACCCTGACAATTATGCTAGTAAAAATAATAACTTACCCTAATGGCTTCAGCTTCTGCCTCAGCTTCCATGATAACACGGTTCCTAAAATAATAAAATTTCAGTCTTAACATGCAAACACAAAATATTTTGAGATGCATACTATTATGCTTACTTACAAAAAATAACATTTAATCTTATTAGCTGTTCTTTTAAGTGCTATATCTTCTTAACTTTAACCATTGAACAATATAGAAATATTTTAAACACTGCAATATATTATCATTTAACTCCTCAGAATTAATGGACTAGCTTTAACGTAAAAAATTATCTTCTTAATACTTCACACATGAATTATAGAATACTCAAAACATGAAGAAACATAATTGAAATTAAATCATGATAAAAAGAATTTAATTGCTTCATAATAAAAGAAACAGCAGACTTCTCAAACTTTAAGACAAAACAGATAAGATTATAAAATAAGATTTGATAAATAAATTTTAACTATATAATATATAATTAACTATATTAATGTAAATCTTATCAAAATAATTTGGATACTAGGGGACAAAGGCCACAGCAGCTATAAGTCCCAAGATTTGAAACCAATCAATCAATCAATTATCAAAATAGAACTCCATAAATGTCACGGTTACTCAAAATCAAGCATTTGTCAGAAGAGCAAAGAACCATAGTTAATAAAAGATTTTATAACAGATTTGAAATAATTTTATTCATAAATAAATACCTATTGGCTTCAGCTAATTTCTCCAGCTTGTATTTTTCTGCTTCAGCTGGTCGCCTTACAGTAGCCTCCAATTCTCGTTCTTTTCGAAGGATTTCTTGTTCTTGAACTTGAATATCCTGCGTTCGTTCGATAACTTTCACCTGCATTTGTTCTTCTTTTATACGTTGGCGAGTTTTAGCAGCTTGAAGGTTGTAAGCAAGATCAGATTCTGCTTTCTACAAAGATGGACATAAAAGTCATTTAATTTATTAAATAGTCATTTATATATATATAAAGTGAAATTTTTACAAAAAAAATGAAATCATTATATAAAATAGTCTTTTATTCATTTTCCTTTATTTAAAATTTAATGAACAATGTAAATAAAATTTACTTTTGTATTCACTTCCATATCATATGCAGCTTTCTTCAATTCAAAATCTCTCTGTGCCTTTGCAATCTCTGTATCATTAAGATATCTGGCAGCCATTTTTTCTTCTTCAGCAATGGCTTCCTAAAATCAATGATGATTTTAAATTATTATAAATATAAATTAAAAATGAGTAATCTTTGTCATATCACTTAATGAAAAAATATAAATACAATTTATAGAAAGTATTTATTTTTTTCTTCCCTACTAAAATTTAAGGTTAATCTCTGCAAGTTAAGAGCAATGTATAAATCTATTTAAAAGACAGAAAAAGTCATCTTAGCTTTATGTATCTGCTGCCTAATTTTTCCATATTAAAAACTACACTCATAATCAAAAATTAAAAATTACATTTTTATCAAACACTAACTTTTGAAAAAAAATCCTTTTTTTAAAAAAAATTAAATCAGATACATAATTGAATAAAGTGAATGATCAATAAAATCTATCAAATGCTCCTATCTCTATATTCAACTAATGTCAATACTCAGAAAAATAAAATACCTTATGGGCATAGCAACAATTAATCTAAGAAATCATGAATAATCAATCAGAAAGATTTCTTTAGAATGCAAAATTTTAAAATGCAATTAGGAGATGTATTTAATTATTTTTAAAAAATGGTTCATTAATATCCCACTTAGTTCCAAACTTAGATATTAGTTCATTCCTATTAAATTAGAATAGTACTAGAATAGTATTAGATAAAAGTACTAGGGTTGTCATGCAAAAAATAAACGTACATTCCATTTTTTTAAAATAGTTAGTAAAAATGCATTCGAGGAAACATTTTTATGGATACATATTAAAAGCATTTTAAAATATAAAATAAATTTGAGCTATTCTCAAATTCCTTTAATTATCTCAAAAAATAAATCAAATGAAAAGTTTCAAGATGCTTAATTATGCCCAATGAAAATGCATTGATGAGTTTGAGAAAATATATGGACTTATATTACAAAGCAGAGAAGAAGCAACAAAATACATTCAGTTTAAACAAAAGTGAAATGTAATTGTCCTCAATATTGCTAAATATTAATTAATCTCTAAAAAATTTAAAAATATTATAATATTTTCAAAAATCTGGGAACATTGAAATATTGATTACATAATTCCAAAACACATGAATTAATAAACTAGTTTTAAGTAGGTACATGAATTTTTGCTAGGTCAAATAATGTCTTATTTCTAATATCTTTTAATTTTCTGGAAACCATTATTTGTTTCCTTTGTTTAAAGAGAAGTATTTACACTATCTGAAGAGCTGAAATGTACTTCAACTTGAAGACAATACTATGCACCTCAATTTATTCATTCAGTGTTCTATGTTTGGAGAGATTAATAAAAGGCAGAAGGTAGATATTTGAATGTTTCCAATAATCAAAGCTTTAAGTTTTCTAGTATAAGGGTTTAAATAATATACATCCATCAGAAAATATATATAATAGAGATATTTAACATGAATTTAAATTTTTCCCCTGTTATAATCTTCAGTTTATAACAAATTAAAGTAAAAATTAACTTATGGTGTAAAGAAAGATTTTAATCCAAGATCATCTCACAATATTGTGTGAAAAGCAATATTCATAATTTGTGAATGCAAAATCATAGAATTTGTCAAATAAAATGCAGCAGATTCCAACTTTTTAAATATGAATATAAAGAATTTGAAAAAAGTAAACCTAAAATACAATAGATAAATAACAGATCACCTTTTCGAAGAGGGAAGTTCACAAAGCTAACAAATATGACATTAGAAAAGTAATTTTAATTTGAAAGGTACAATAAAAAAATTACATATTTTATATACTTATTCAACAGGTAAAAAACTTGTTTTATAGGGTTAGTTTTATAATCTTAAAATAATAAGAAAACACTAAACAGGAGAGAAGTAAAAACCTAATCATTACTTATATAAATTTCAATATCAAAATATTCTTAAAAATAAAAATAAAAATCAGAGATGAAAATGTACACATCACAAAATTCCAATGCAAAGGAATGAAAAATTATTTATAAAATAAATTATAAAACCTAACATTATTGTTCCTCCTTTCATCTCAGAAAGTTACCAGACTTTATTTTAAACAGAGCTTAAATAGATACTTATGACAGCATTAAAACAATTAGTTTTAAATATATTTAATAAAACTATCAAACCATTACAGACTAGGTATATGTTCCCTATTCCTTGTACATTAAATTGTCTCTAAAGAGAATAAAATATAAGAAGAATTAAAAACGGCAAAGGAACCTTTATTTGGGCATCACGACGAGCTTCTGCTTCACCCATACGTGCATCTCGTTTCACTTCAGCAGTTCTAGCCATACCAAGAGCTTTCAAATATCCCTGAAAAATAAACAATTGTAATATTTCAATAAAAAAAGTGTAACAATTCATTTATATGCTAGTGTTATGTGGTTAAGAAAGTGCAAATAAAAAAATTTTCAATTATTTAGCTAGAAAATGCTAAAAATGGTATTTATTCCTAGATTTAGAACTCAAATGAAATATAAGCAACGCCATAATAAGCAGTAAATCTGAATGAAACACATTATGATAAACTTTGTTGTTATAATATTAAATTTATTTTTGGCTTAACAAATTTAAGCAAAAACTATTCATATCTATATAAGTATTTTTTAGACCGGACATTTTATTTTATTACAAGAATTGGAAACATTTATCACAAACAAGAATCATATGCTTTTATTTTCTAAACACAAAATAATTGTTATGACATGATTTAAGGATTTTATCTAATGAATTAAATAGAATTTTAACCATGCTTTTAAACACTTTGAATATCACATGGAAATCTTTCAGACATAAGCAGTAGATTTTCCGGCCAAATGTATATTATTTAAAACATAATGCACTTTAAGAAATGGAGCTAAAATGTGAGAAGTCATGAGTAGTCTTTAACAGATGGCATGCAAAACATGAAGAAACTTAGGAGTGATATGCAATGTGTTATTATTCACCAAATCAAGAAGAAAAAAAATCCACCTTGTAAAAAGCAATTAATGAAAATTCTGAAAAGTAATTCAAAAAAGAGAAATTATCTCATTTAAATAACTTAGTTAAGGCTGCAAATGTGAATACAGTTCTAATGAATTAGCTCAGTATGCAAATTACAATTCGAACTGTGACTAGATTAACATCTTTAACATATTTTTATCGTTTATCTAAAATGATCTATTTGCATTTAAAATGTGAATGTAAGTTTCAGTTAATTCCTACCCAAACATTAAATAGTCTCTGCAAAAACTTCTGTTTGACATCTTTTTTTAAGAAAATACTAAAGAGAAGATTATGGATTGCTTTAAAAGAATAAATTTGTACAGTTAGAAAACAAAACAGTAGATATCTAAACATAAACTCATACATCTAATAAACTTACTATTGTATTTTAAAATGTTTTTATTTATATTTTCTATTTGTTTCAAAGTTTTTGTACAGTTTGTAATTATTTCATTTATAAAGGATGCACTGTGCTCACAAGAACGACATGCTCGTACTTTTTTCAAGAAAATAATTTAGAATGTAATAAATAATATAATTTGTAAAGTGATAGATCAAAGTAAATATTCTGCAGAGAATAATTTTTATCCTTTTGAGTTAAATTACTGGTACACTGAATTAGAATTTAATAGAAAACAATATTAAGTTACATCGACATGAACAATACATTAAAGTATAAACTAATTTCAAGGAAATAACACAGTATCTTCATTAAAAAATTAATGAAATATCTATAAATTAGCTTGATACAATCACTCATCATCACTAATTTATAAACAGTTTGGCTCAAATGGAGCTGAAAAATTAAGAAACACCTCAAACAAATGAATGTCTTAACTGCAACATGTTGTTTATCTCAAAATTCAGTATTACTCAATTTTTGAAAAAATTTCACTGTTTCATTTATTTTTTCTTGGTAGTACATTTCTTCATAAAGCTTTCATTATACAAAAAGATCACTAAGCAAGACAAATAAAATTTTATTCAGCCTTAATTGAAGTAAATATGTCAAAAGGATATAAATTAAGGAATTTTGTTAATTTTATAGAACTTTCTTCTTTTTAATGATGACTGCATAAAAATGGTATACTAAATAATTTTAATAATAAATTTATATTTATTTACAAAATTTTCTTTACAAATCTTGAAATTAGATTTTTGTCATCATCTTATTGTGTTTATTTGCTTAATAATCCTCTGGAAAGTTTGCTAGTATTAGAAATGAAAGTACACATAAACATTAAAATATAAATTGTTAAAGGATTCACATCAATTTCAAAACTCCCTTTAAAAAATTACATACAAATTTTGGTAAATTTTGAAATAAAGGAGTTTTTTATAATTATTAACATTTAAATGAAAATTAAATTATGAATGAGACTTAAAAAGATTTAAACAAACAAAATTTTTAAAATTCAGGAAAAAAAATATTAATTTCATATTAAATTATTGGAAAGTTTTATCATACAAATACACAACTAATAAAATTGATGAATATATTTATAATGGAATAATTTAACACAGGTAAAATCTTTTTAGTTTTAAACCCAGAATTTATGTAAAATGAAATTACCTCTTCATCACTAATATCTTTAATGGTGTAAGATACAACAGTGATTCCCATGTTAACTAAATCAGAAGATGCCACCTCAAATACTTGCTTAGAGAATTTTTTCCTGTCTTTATATATTTCCTAAAATAAAAAGGAAATAAATACTGTAATTCTATCTATTATAGTAGCACATTATCCAAATTCAATAACAGGTAAAAAAATTTCAAAATAACAGTCAATTGTGAGAAAACAAGATCATGGATATCTACATATATAATAAGATGAATAAAAATGCATTTGATTATCTCTTATAATAACTTATTTACATACAAATTTTTATACATGTTAAGTAAATTCTTTTACTATACCTCAACAGACATGGTACCCATAATAGCTCTTTGGTGCCCTTCTAAAGTTTCTCTGGCAATATGCATAACTTCAGTTTCTCTTTTCCCAAGAAATTGTTCACACGCAGCACGTAACATTTCAGCATTTTGTCCCTGTATTTTTACCTATTAACCAGAAACACAACTTTAATAGAAATTAATATGTTAACTTGTATTTCATTGTATTACATACTATAAAAAATAAGTTATTTTCGAAGAAATATAAAAGAAAATAATTTTTTTAATACAATGTCCCAAAGCCTTTTTACCTCAAAAGAATAAAAAGAGGAAATAAAAAAAATTAACTTATTATATTGTCAGCATGTATAAATATTTTATCAAAACAAAAAATCACATATGTTGACAAAGTAATTTCAACTATAAAGAGAAACAAACTAACTTGGGTTATTTTGTTAATCATTTTTCATAAATTTATTCTCTAAAGGTAGAAAATACCAATTTGTCCTGAATAAGTTTTAAATTAATTTATGATTATTACATAAACAGCATTTATTTCACAACAGTCAAATTGATATTATTTATTATTTAAAAACAAATGTTTATATCTATACAAAGATTCATTTAAGTTATTTCCAATTATTATTCTAGAAAATTAAAATGTTTTAAAATTAGTCTTGATATAATATAAATAATGTATTTCAAAAACCAATAATCAGGAAAATAAATAGGCAAATTTGTTTTTCAATAACAAAGAAAGGATAATATCCTTTCTGGGTGGAATTATGCACTGTTGAATCAATATGTTTATTAAATTTATACATTTTAGGTAGATTCCTAATAAAAAGATTTTTCATTCCAAAATTTGAAGAAATTTTTAAAGGTCTTCACCAATTCACAGTCTCTAAAAATCTCCATCTTCTTTATTTCAAAAATGAATATTATACATATCTATGTTTACAAATATATAACCTGTGATGCATTAGCTATATTATATCATTAATAGAATAACTAGATTAATTTTGATATGATTTTAACTACTTTGGATTACATTTTAAGGAATGCAAAACCCTCAGATTTCATAGATATGTTCTGTAATTCAGAGGCAACTTTCCTTGCCCTATAGCTTTCTTAAGATTGAAGATAGAAAAATCTATCTGGAAGAATTAATGTCTCATTAAAATGAACAGCTTTGCATTAAAAAAAACCTTATCAGTAACAGCCCATTTAGATATTAGAGGCTGAAAATTAATTCTTTTTATTTTGCCTCTTTTTGTACTCCTTTAGTGATAAATTAATGACTGATTAAACTATCAAAACTCTTTTAAAGAAGAATTTTTCGCTTATAAGCAAATTCTTTATAAAAACTTCATAAAATTATCAATTTTGTTCAACAGATTGATATTGCGAAGAGAAAAATAATTTGTAGTTTTGTTTAAACAAATATTTAGCTTTTTATTGAAGCTTCTTGGCTTTTTAATAACTAATAATGTCATGAAAAGAATAACTTTTAAAATCAATAAGTTATTTAATATAAATTTAAAAAAAACAGAATATATCAAATTTATTAAACAAAGTAAGAATAGCATACAGAAAAGGATTTAAATTATTTCACAGTATCTACTATTAATCTTAAATAATTTATTTAAAGAAAATTTGGTAATATTAAACTTATTTGAAATTAAATTTTAAGATTGCTATAGCTGCTATATCAATTTTACTTTTATATTGTAATCCTATACTTATCGTACTTATACATATGCAAGTACAATGCATGAATGTGTAAGTATGTATGTACTTATACATGCACACATAAATATAAAATCAATGAGCTTATTTTATTCAATATCAATTCAAAAATAATGTTATTTTATTATATATATATCAAAAAAGAGATAAATATTAACTCAATGAAATGAAAAATATTGAATTTGATGATTTAAAATGGCAACAACAAAGTAACTCACGATGAAATAAAGACATTCTTATATAACTATCCACATAAAATCTTAATTCAAAACAAAAAAGTATCTAGATCATAAAAATAAAGATTAAAAAACTTTAATAAATACTTAGTAAATAAAGCTTTATGATTTTAAATAACCTGTGCAATTCCAGTAACAGAAATGGGTACTCCTTGCTGTGTGTACACTTTAGGACTTTCAATGGTCAATGTCATTGTATTTAGAGTAATTCTGAAAAATAAATAATACATAAAAGACATGATCTTTAAATTTTTCACAAACTATTTTGACAAAAAGATTAATTTAATTTTCTTTTCCTTCATGCATGTATCATTTTTTCACTTCAAAAATTTATATGAAGCATTTATGCAAACCTTTGTACTCTTTGTATCCATGGCCAAACAAATACTCTTCCACCAGGAACCATCAAAGGATTTGTATGACAACATCCTAAAAAAGTTAAATTTATATTTAAGAAAGCATATCATATTTTGATATATATATATATATATATATATATATATATATATATATATATA
>JAOUZG010036900.1:1001838-1012404 GCA_026289955.1 Argiope argentata | reverse complement strand
GTGTGTGTGTGTGTGTGTGTGTGTGTGTGTGTGTGTGTGTGTGTGTGAGTGTGTGTGATATTTAAATTAATTTCCTGTTTATAAAAATAAACAATAAGCACATTATATATTAGTAAAAGTAAACTTCGTTTACTGCTATGATTTGAATGAAAATGTGGTTTTGGAGTAATATGCTTCAAAAATTCATTTTTTAAATCTTCATTTCAAAATCAATAATTTATTATTTATTTCTATTCATACAAATCAGTTGATTTCCCTCTTCAAAAATGGTGGCTTTAACGTAAATGATGCATCTTTTGTTATTAAATACGTAAATAATCTCAAACCATCTGTAATTTCATTTACATTCGGAGATAACAACAAAAAAAAATAGATGATGCATTTTGATTAACTCTCGGAAAATTTAATTCTCAGTGGATTTTATCACTTTTTTTTGAAATTTTGTTGATTAAACAGCGATTTTTATATACTAGTTGAAAGCTAATGATAATAATAATAAACCATTTTGACTTTGTTAAAAATAAAAAAGATGTCGAACTCAAATTTTAAAAAAAAGATAACGATTTGATTTATGTGTATGATTGTAAATACAAATCACAATTTTTAAAAAAAATATGTTTAAACAATATAAGTAATATTATATTAGCATTAAGTCTATTCAATTACACTCCAACTAATTTTTAGATTCATGAATAACTTTAATTTAACATCAAAGCAAAATGTGTACTTTATTTACAAATTATAGATTCTTACAACGAGCTTGGTAATATTATGGTATAGTATTGAAACAACTCTACAGCTATTTTGGATTCAGCCTCATAATTTTTATTCGTGATTCAATGATATGAATTTCACTCTTATTAAATATAATATAAAAAGTTTTAAAATATTTAATCGTTTATAATAACCATTTTATAAATAATTAATTTTTGATAAAAATTAAAACGATTATAATTAAGGGTTTTTTTTGTATTTAATGATAATTTCATAAACACCCTTTTTTAAAAAATAGTTTTTTGTTAGATTTTAGTATATAAATTGAACTGAAAGAAGGAAAAGAAAAATAATATTTCCCTTATATTTAAATAGCTCCATTTTCTTCTTTTTGAAATATAAGCTCAGCAAACTTTATGCACGCATAATATTCGTTTTCAATTTAGATAATTAATTGTTACACCATTATGGAAATTGATCTAAATTATTCAAATCCTGCTCCGTCAAACGCTTGATCCCTTTGTAGGATTTATAGCACAGCTATTACATGGTTAGGTTAGTGATGAAAACAACAAGAACAGAAAGAATAAAAAGAATTATTCTTCAACAGCAATAATGCAACAGTTTATGAACGGTCACATTCCCTTTACAACTTTCAAAAATAATTAGTTAATTATTTTCGTGACGGTTAACAAGAAAGAAATAATTTGAAAAGAGCTTTTTTAAAATAATTAAAGTAAAGCCCTTTGTCGAATAACAAATTAAAACTAATATAGAAAGATTTTGAATATTTATTTATTTAGTATGATTTAATTATTTCAAAGCTTATGTTGCAATATACAGGAATGATATTTGGGACTAATCTTGGAAATTTGAACAATTCAAAGCAAATTTCCTATTCAAAATTCTACACTAAACCAGGGGAAAAGCATTTTATCGAATCATTATGTGTTCTCACATACATACTGGAAATGCAAACGAAGTAGAAATAAAAAATAAGATTCAAAACAAATAAAATTAAGGAAAAAATAGCAAAATAATAATAATAATAATAATTTTTTCGTGAAAATTTATTATGATCTCTAATTTTTTTCCTTTTTTTAGAAAGCTTAATAATTCTTAGAAAAAAAATAAAGGAACTGTTGTTGTTGTTGTATTCGTGTTCCTCTTTACTACGGAAGAAGGGGTGCAGTAACATCTGAGGATAAATCATAGATAGATTTTCAGACCCGACATGAAGGAAGACGGATCAACTACAAAATTAAATAATCGGACACTGGCGGGAATAACCGGACACTACGGGAAGGGTTGTACCGGCCACGGTACAACCCTTCCCGTAAGAAGTATGTCCCGTCATCAATGGGAGGAGTGAAACACCCAGATATTAGTGTACCTTCCAAGGGTGGCAAGATCCAGCCACCATACCGAAAATATATCCTCCTCATTACGAGGTGCCCCCTTTGGGGATAACTTCTGAGGGTAAGTCATTGAACAGACTCTCCGACACGCCACGAAGGCACAAGGATTAACCATAAGCACTGAACGTACCGCCGCAACAGCAATAAGCGGTAACTGTGGTTGAGTCCTAATGGCTATCACAGGCCACGGTACAACCCTCCCAGAAGGAAATACGTCCCGTCATCGATTGGAGGAATCTAACACCCACTTATTATTAACTTCTGAGGGTATGGACCCTTGAGTATCCGAGGGTTAAAATATGACTTTCGGATGACACATAGCACAAACTTTTTTTAGGGTGAGGACTTCATCGTGCATTTCTTTCATTCATCCACAGATCGTAATTTAGAACTGGAACAGAGAACTATCATCTCTGACCTAGTATTTACATTGGTATAACCTTCGTCATGGAGGACTTTGTGACCCCAACAGATGTAACGTGCGACAGACGCCACACACACGGAGAATCTTTGGTCGATAGGTCCGAACTCGCAGCCCAAGATATGCGAATCCAATGCCTTAAAAACCAGGCTATCTCAACCTAGATAAAGGACTAATTTCAAACAACGCATTTAAAGTGTTGGCAGTCAATAAATATATATAGATATAAACATTGTAGTGAATACCTAGCATAAATCATCTATATCTATTATAAAACAGATATATCTATCATAAATCATATAAATCTAATATAAATCATCCTAAATCAAATCAAAATATCTGTAAACTAAAATCTCCCCCTAGGCTGACGTAAATGCCGCTCATCATCCTCTTATGACGTGCGAAGGTTCTAAAAAATCTATTCTCTTTCCTTCTCTTCGGAACACTCTCTCAAACACTGCCTCGGTTAAGCTCGTAGAAAAAAATCAAATGTTTAATTTATTTAGCTAAAATGCAAATAAAATTATTTTTCTTAAGCGTTCCAATAATTAGAGTCATAACAAAATACACGCAACCCTAATTACGACATGTTTAGTTGACTGTCACTTTGAATGACGGATTTAAACTAATTGGAAGAATTGTTCTAAAAATAAAGCTTATAAAGCCCCCCCCCCAAAAGTTAAAGGATGGGGTGGTGGAGGGGGACGCACATGCTCTCAAAACCGAAGAGCAAGATCAAAATTGCTGACTTCACATGCGCACACGTAAGTACACTAATAAAAGAAAATTCTGACTAAGCGAATAAAAAAGTAAAAGATACTTTTTCTTAACAATTAAACTTCTCTATGTCTACAATTTTTTTTTCTTTATAAAAAATATTAACAATCAGATAGCAGTTATATTTTAAATGGTTCGTTTTCTCTATAAATCTGTTTTAATTTTCATGCTATTCAATGACATGAAGTCATTTCTTCTAAATTTCATATCTCATTTTCTTTGTTGTGCTTTGAATTAAAAAAATAAAGCGTTTAACACAAATATTTTTATTATACGTCGTTGTCACTCGTGCCTTCCCAAATAGCATGTATAAGTTCCTTCATTACATTTGCGTTGTCTTTTTTTTTAAAGAATGTATGCGTTGTATTAAATTCTCTTATTTTCTTGCAAGTAATCGTAGCTAATTTTTTTAAGAACTAGGAATACTATAGAGAAAAGGTAATGAAACTCATATTATTGATCTTACAATTTTGAATTTTATGGATGCTTCAAATTATTTCATATTGCTGCTTTCCAAGTTATACAAATAATATATAATTGTGTTTAACTAGAAAACCTATTTTCCCGTAACATCAGATCATCACGGTTGATTGAGGAATATTTTATTTTTTATCTTGATTTTGTCTTTTACTTTATATTCTATTTTTGATCTTAGTACCATTGTATATTTGGTCAAATAAATATCTTTAAATAGCTTCTTTATCATTGTCACTAACAAAGCTAATTTTGAGTTACGGAATAGAGTAATCAGTTAAATAAGTTTCTTGTATTTATGAAACGGTTTTGTTTGAAATTTGTTTTAATATCATAATTAACCTTAACCTTTAAAAAATATGCTAATTTTTAAAATTATTATTATATAGAATTTAACAAAAGTATATGCAAATTTAAAAATATGTATTAATAATCGGACATCTTATTTCTTTTCCCATGTACTTTTAAATTGTTCGACATATTGTAAGCTGGGTCAATAGTTCTGCTTGAAAAAATAAAAATTATTTATTATTAATTTCCTCTAGCCACCAGCTGAGAATATGGTTTATATTTAATTAAAAAAAATTGTTTAGATATAGTTTCGCCAATAATTCCTTTAAATTGTCAAAGTTATTGTACTGTTATTTTAAGCGTCTTTCACATATTCGCCTATTGTATAGACGAACCGTTCTAATTGATATAGCTCTTACAGCATCACAGCGTTATTAAAAGTATAAATATCCAGGTTGGCGCCCTGGTATAGGGGTAGCTCATCTTCCACATGATCTTGGTGTCCGGGGTTCGAGCATGGTTGTTCTATCTGTGAGGTGTGTGTATGTACTTCCTGTAAAAAGGGGTTGGGCAAACGAACGTGAAGCATGAAGTACCTAAGATGTACTCTTGGTCCTAGTTGGCACTACTGAAAAATATGAGACGCTCACTGGGCTTGAATCGCTGAAGATCTGTCAACGGGCTTATAAAGTGCCATAAGTAACAACAACAATAGCAACAATAAGTGTCCAGTTTATTCATCTTCTATATTTCTCTTTATTGCATCCTCACTTATTTGTTCGTCTAATAAACTACACATATATTACGATAAACCCTTTTCTTAAGCTTCAACAATGGAAGAAAATCACGCGGTTAAATGTTTGATGACGTCATGATAAAGGTTTGAATTCCATGCCTGAAATGCAATCTATTGTTGAAAATTAAGGAAAGCAAATATTTTCTAGAATTCCGGAAAATTTACATAGCTATTAGATTGGTCTAATTAAAAAGCTGATTTTTTTAAACGTCTAAACATTGCAAAATTGACTTTTATGCAATAACATTTCTGAAAATGACTGGATATATTGAATTTAATTTTTAATTGAATGAGGTTAATTAATAATTAATTAAATGTATACAATTTGATTAAAAAATTTTAAAATGCTGCTTGTACGCAAACACGCTAGGAAAGTTAGATTTAAAGGTTCTTACAATAATTTTCAAAAATTAGTGTGCAGACTTTTGTTATTTTTATTATTATTATTAGTTTAAAAATCATATCGAGTTTTGAGCAAACCAAGTAGCACTAAGAGAAATTGTATTTCATTATTTTATACTGTAAAAACTGCTTCAGACATTATTTTATGCAATTAAAACTGCTTCAGACATTATGTCATGCAATAAAAACTGCTCCAGAAATGCATAGATTGCTAAATGGATATTTATAAACATGTCCCACCGAATATAGTTTGTAAAGAGTAGTTTTGACGATTTAAAAATAATGATTTCAATGAATAGAGCAAAGAGCATGGTATGTCACAAAAATAACAACAAAAACATGCTGATTCGGGAGCACTGCTGAATAAAACTATCATTGGTAAATAATACAAACAAAAGCTGCTTAATTTTCACGAATCACAGAAAAAGAAACCTCCAGAATATTGTGAGGAAATGACAATATATTCTCCATTACAACTTCCCATCTATATATTGCGAAATAGTAAAAGAAACTTTAGAATCTCTTCGCTGGAATATATTGTTTCACTTGCCCTATTCATCGGATTTTGTACTTGAGATTACATTTTTGCTTCGTATCTTGAAGATAACTATGTCTAGATAAAGGTAAAATTCCCACCGATATCAAACAGTGACTTAATAATTTAATTTGTGTAAAGAGCCAGCTTATTCACCCCCCACCCCTCACTTGTTGCTCGGAAGTTGGAAAAATATTTTATATCAGGAAATCTTGAACGTTTGTAACAAGTAAATGTCTTTTTTTTAACTTGAGGGGGGACGGAGTCATATTAATAATAAACACAATAATTTTTAGGATGGGAAAATGGAAAATGCTGTAATCAGCAGGAATCTTTCAATTCTAAGCGCAATGGGGCGAACAAAAACGCAAATTAATATTAAATTATTAAATAGATATTGATTATTCTTTTTGCTCAATTTTCTGCCAAGTCTTCATTACAAGATTCCGGTGAAATGTAGAGAATATATCATTTGGGGAATTACGGCCATGGCTGGAGGGATAGATAATCAATTCTTGCATCACCGCTGTGATGTATTTATTATGAGACCAGACATCACGCTATCAAGCACTTCTCGTAATAAGTATGTCATAATAAATGTGAATTTATTACTTTTTTCTTACTTTTGTAGTTTCAAACTATAACTATTTGTCTTATAAATTTAATACATTATCTTATCAAAAGTACTCGGACACTCCTTAAAAAAGTGGTTCTGATGAGTGACGCAATTCATTGTGTAATCGAAAGCTAAAAAAGCGTTAGAAGTGGTTTGTAAGGTTGTATTTATGCGTTTGTGAGGCAATGAGTAAGTCAAAGGAGCTTAGTGAGTTTAATCGTGGCAGTATAGTCGGATGCCATCTTTGTGGGAAATCAGTTCGTTAGATTGCAGATATTCTTCAGAAGCTTAAATCCATTGTGAATGATATAATTGTAAAGTGGAAAAATCGAGACCGTGAAACTGCAGAAAAATGAACTCGCTGGCCGAACACATTTGGTGAACTCCTTCTCAGAACTCTGAAATGGGCAGTGAAACAAAATCGCCGTTGGTGGATATTTTTCAGGAGCTCCAAAGTTCACCAGGCGTTAGTGTTAGCAGCAGGGTTGTTCGTGGTGAGTTAAAAAACTTGGAATTCCAAACATCACTTCATCACTCCACAGAATGCGAAGCATTGATTGCATTGGTGCAGATCTCATCGTCATTGGACTGTGGACATGTAGAAAACTGTTCTTTGGAGTCATGAATCACGCTTTACAGTCTGAAAGTCGGATAGACGCATCTGAGTCTAGTGGATGATCGGCGACTGTTTCTTTAGTGACTGTATTGAGCCAACTATTAAGTTTGGTGGTTGAAGCATAATGATGTGGAGGTGTGGTTTGGCCTGGGTCTATAGTAGTGGGAAAAAATGACCTCTGAAATGTATGTAGGCATTCTGGACAATGCTACATTCCCAATACCATGGCAATATTTTGGACAAGACCCATTTCTCTTCCAGCAGGATAAGTGCTCCATTCAGACACTTGTGCAGACGTGGTTTGACAAAATGGGTATTCAAAAACTGGACTGACTTTCTCAGATCCCCGATCTAAATCCCATAGAGCACCTTCGGGAAGAATTAGAGGAATTGCATAGCCAGCCTAATCGACAATCCTCAATGCAAGCACTCACTTCAGAAACATAGGAAGTCAATCCTTATGGCCATCCAACAAAAACTGGTTCAAAGTTTTCCGAGACGTTTACAGGCAATCATCGATGCAAAAGGAGGACAAACATCATATTATGTGCCTCAGTACGTCCTAAATCCCTATCACTTGATGTCTGGATACTTTTAGCCAGATTGTGTATCATTTAAGGAATTACGGTCATGGCTGGAAAGATAGATAATCAATTCCTCAATCGTTAACTGCGGTGTACCTATTATGAGACTAGATATCAAGCATTTCATGCAATAAGTATGGTGTAATAAATGAGAATTTGTTGCTTCTTTGTCACTTTTATAATTTCAAACTATAACTATTTGCACTATAAAATTAATCCATGTGCCTTATACCAATTGCATTTTTCTTCTGAGACCTACAAAACTATTGCAAAACTTACTTTGCTTAAGATATGCTTGTAGATCTTTTCAGATCACCTATCATTTTTAATCCTCTCGTACAATTGCATTTTTATATAGAAAAATATTGTAGATTCACAATAACTAACGAAATACTACTCGAATATCAACATCTTTCAGCCAAACATTAGTCAATGATTTTCAAAGTTTGATAACTATATGTTGCTTTAGGTATTGTTTTATTAGCATTTGATTATATGTTATGTTTAACTTTATAATTTGCTAATCAGTTTATATTTCTATTCAACTAAAATCAATTTTTGACAGTTTAATTTTGAAATTATTGATGTATAATTTAAGAGAGGCAAGGAAAATGCACGCCATGTTATAATATTAAAATATAATGCCAAATAATATAAACAATGAACCAAGTAATTCCTTTTATAAATAATTTTTCATCATGAGAAGAAGGAGAAAGCGGTATGAAAAGAATGAATTCCAATAAAAGCAAAATAGGAACCTTAAATAAAGGAATAAGATTTGTTATAAACTGAACAGATAATTTGACATAATTAATATCATTCAATTTAGAATCACTAATGCATTTCACATAATAAAAAGAAAACTATTTATTAAGGAAAATATATTACTCCAATGCTCTTTATTGCTTATCAAATAAAGATAAATTAAATTAGTAATATCAGAGACTTAAATTCATTTAATTATTGTGATTCCTTTTCTTATCTAAAAAGCATTAAAATGGGAAATAATGATGGCGTCTGTTTTAATTAGTTAACCGAAGGGTATAATAAAAATGGGAAATAATGACAATGCCTGTTTCAATTAATGTTATAAAGAAAGCTACGTCCCCTTCAAAGATCTTCTATAGGATTTTGTTTTAATAAACTCAAAATAGAATAAGGATGCAATTAATCTTTCTACACTCTTGGGGACCACCAAATCAACGTCAAAATTAACAATGAAATCTTATTAATTCCAAGCAGCCATGCAGAAATATTTACTTTGTTTCTTTCCAATGTGATTTTTTTTCCTATTCCAAGGAATGCCAAGAATAATTTTAGAAGTAAATAAATAATAAGAAGAATTAATTATCTTAAAGAAAAAATTATATTGATCAAGATTTAATTAAAATAATTCTTATTTAAGCTAACGTAAGAATAAAAGATGTTAGCTATAATTGTTTATTATACTGTTTTTCGATTTGCTTTTAAATTACATTTTTGTCTCCTTTGGAAACTAAATTAAATTATAAAGAGAATTATTGCCTTTTATTTGCATCCTTGAATAGTATACATATTAAAAAAAGGGCAAATAGATATTAGAATTAATATTAAAGAATATGATGGTTTTTAATCATTTCAGAGTTGTTCTTTAGTTAAATTTAATCATAAAAAGAACTGCATATGTTTTTTTCACACTATTTAAATACTAAATTTTTTTAACAAGGGGAAGAAAAGTTAATAACAAAATGATTAAAAGAAAATGCAAAGAAAATGTACGATGTCATTTATAATTCAGTTTTAAAAAAAAATTATAATTGTACAATTATCAATATTTTTGGTATTTCAACATGACGAGAAGAATATAGAGATATTCACATTTAAAACTACACTAGATTTAACCTATTCTATGAAATATTTAAAGCATTTCATTACAATCCATTTATAGATATGTCCGCATGTCATTTGACATCAAAATTGGGCCTACCTTTCTCTTACAAAATGTACATCGGATTATAAATGCTTAAATTATAAGCTTTGAATTGGAGATAGTGAATTCATAATAGTAATAAGATCCACTTACAAAGGAAATTGTATGAGATTTTCATATTATTTTGAGCAACTTTATAATTAAATTTGATCTAACTTATTCAAAGACCATCGATTCTCCAACTATTTTAGTAATAATTTGTGATGTCAAACAAATTCTGTGAATTTTATATAGTCACATTAAATGAAAAAACTTCCTTAAATTATACTTGCACAATAAATTTGAAACGTCTTAGTTACATGTACGAGTTAGCTATACATTTAAAGTGAGGCAATTAATTACACATGTATTACCAAGTTTGTCGTCAAGCCTTGGGATTATTGATTCACCAATCGATCAACATCCACCAGAGCTGATAGTAAAATGGTCTTTCCAGTGAATTAACTAAACAGATTTGTAACGCATAATTTTGTGTTTGAAACAAAAAGTAAATTCGTAGCCAAAATCAATGAGGACTGGTTGTATTTTTAAATTCAATTTATCGCATTCTGAGAGACACGCATTATTCATTAACAGTGCGGCACAAAGGCAGAAGACCGTAAAAAAATAGCCCCAAAAGAGCGAAATCATTCATCCCTGGTTTTATATACCATAAGAGTTTAATAACTCTGATACGTGTTAATTCTGACAGGAATTCTCACATTTGTTGCCCTTGACAAAGAAAACGCAGGGATCCTATAGAAGAATCTGTTTACATCAGCAATTTTCTATCCCTTCACTCACTATGTGGAACTGATGACGCAGTATTTTTACAGCGCTTAATTTGATATATAAATAGAAAATTAAGGATTGGGATCAGGAAATAAAAGAAAATTTTAGTTACATATATATAGTTACTATATAGTTACAAATTTGTTATATATATATATATATATATATATATAACAAATTTG
>JAOUZG010036900.1:978601-1001438 GCA_026289955.1 Argiope argentata | reverse complement strand
ATATATATATATATATATATATATTTAATTCATATTAAATTAATCCTATATCTGCATAATACTTTAAAATTACTATTCAGATGCGATTTTAATGAATAAGTTCACGTAATTTTCAAAGAAAGTGAACTGATGTTATATTATATTACACGATAATAATATAATATAATAAAAATCTGTATTCGTAAAACTAAATGTGAATATAAACATGGGATGCAACAGAAAATGAATTGATAGGCAACTCGCGGAAATCGTGGAAATCGCGGGATACACAGTTGGAGGCTTAAAAAAGTTATTATTACTTTTCTTTATATGAATTATTCTAAGTGGAAGCACCGTGATTGTATAAACCTTGTAATTCTTGGGATTTTAAATATCCTGGGAATATTATATATGTATCCGAACATGATAATTCAAGAATGAAACAACTTAGATGAATGAAATTTGGTATGTATTCTTTGGAATTTCTAGATTTCACACAAATTCCTGTTGAATTCATTCTATTGGAAGTTTGACTGTCTTTTGTTGATTTGCATATGAATACAATAACTAAATAAAGTATAGGAATGCATAAAATTTAGTTCAAGAATTTATTTAGTATTATTTCAAATTGTTATGCAATATTACCTGTATATTTACCTATTCATATAATTCTTTAAGTGAATGTGATTACTCAAAAGCTCAACTAGTCAGATGGGTTTTATATCAAAATAATTGATTTGGGTCAAAAATTGGCATTGCATCAGTCCACTTGCAGATTATTTGTTAGTTAGTGATAATCAGAGGCTGTCTAGCTAATAACTATTACTTAAAAGCACAGCAATCAAGAAAAATGAATTCGAATATTTCACAACCAAATAAAAATTTATATCAAGTTTTGTAAACTTATTAACCAAAAGAAAGGTTCTGATATTTCACATTTGATTCCCTTCTTATATTACAAAAATAATTCAAAGTGCACCATTTTGGGAAAACATGGGAATAAATTAATGAATAAAGCTTTTTTGTTTGAATTTTTTATTTTATAATACACTTTTTTTGTTTATGATGAATTTTTACTGTCATAAGATGACATTTACCAAAATTTAAGTACTAAAAAATAAAGTACAATAACAATGCATAACAAAATCCCCTAAAAATAAACAATAAAAAGGTATTACGGATTTGCTTATAAAAGGATCGTTTAAAACTTTTGAAACATTTTCAGTAATAGCAAAACTTTCCTACAAATTGTTTATTAAAATTAATATATTCCATTTCTTTCAAAATAAAACCAATGGAAACGACAAACGAATGTTCGGGAAAATCTGAAAACAGGATGATTTATTCCATCGTTAAGCGCTCTAATGGGGTGTTTTTAAAAAATTTGCACCCATAGAAGTTTTCTAAAAATAGAACAAACTAATGGATTTCCTTTTAATATCTTGTCGTCGACACATCTCTGGCAGTCACCCAAAAGGAGAAAGAGAAAATTTTTAGAAACTAATGCGCGTGTCCCCCTCTTCATAATGCATCCTAAAAATGGAATGCTCTTCATATTGTGAGAATCTTCGAATGAAAAAAAAAGTTTTGAGGGGAATACACTTTTGACGGTGTTATCTGTTCAATTTCACTAAGTCAAATTTTGTTTGAATCCGCTCGCAGGTTTATTTCTTGATCTAATTGTGAAAATAATTTTTCATTCCACTTTGAATAATGAATTATTGAATATGTATCTTTATCTATATAAATAAAAATAAATCGCCAAATATGTTGCTAAGCGTAAAACTCGAGAACGGCTCGAACAATTTGGCTAATTTTTTAAAAAAATTTTCGTTAAGACACGAGGAAAGTTCTTACAGAAAAAATTTCAAAATTGGGAGGAAAATAGTAAAAATGACACTTTACTTACTTCCCCGCCAAAAATCTTCATTTCCCCAGCGCCAAATGAATAAGACTTCATCATTTCCCCTCACGCTTTCCCCCGGGGGGCACTTCGTAATTGAGTATGGCATGCTTCCGGATCTCCTTAACCCTGAGGGTACACTAATAGTTGGGGGTTAGACTCCTCCCAGGGCCTGTCTAAGGCAGAGGTAGCTGCCCCTCGCCCCCACATAATTGGGGCCCCCAAACTGAATATAAATATTATTTTATTTTTCCTTCTTTAAGGAATCTTTTTCATTACTCTAGTGGTGAAGCAGAAGGGGGGCAAGATGTTTTTGCCCAGGGCCCCAACTAGGCTAACCAACTCCTTCCATCAATAACGGGAAAATCTTCCTTCGGGGAGGGTTGTACCGCAGCCGGTGATGGCCATTAAGACTCAACCACAGTTCCCACCAATTGCTGTTGCAACGGTCCGAACATTCAGTTTCTATGGTTAATCCTTGTGCCTTCGTGGCGGGTCGGAGAGTCTATTTATGACTTTCCCCCTCACGCTAATAAGGCTAGACTTAACATGTTTTCAACCGATTATTTAAAACGATTCTGTTTATTTTCATAGTGTTTGATGCATTAAAAATGAAACATTATTAATTAATTGATTTTTCTAATTCACTTTGAAGTACTTCTGAATTAAAATAAAACAAATTAAAAATTTCTAGTCTGTATTGCATTTACCCCAAATGGTGTAGGAAATGTATTCATTTGCTTTACCCCGATTATTGCTGAAAATTCATGCATGTGCGGTTTGTTGTAGTTGTCGACAATTGTATTTTCATTTGAATTTGATTTGCAATTTTGCTTTATTTGCGGTACGCACTGTAAATAAATTGTTTTTAGGTTAATTGTGTGCTTTTCCATGCGTATGAAATCGCTGGTAAAAGGTAGTTAATATTTGTTTGTGTATCAACTCTCTAAAGACAGACCGTTTGATGTAAATTAAACAAATTTGACCTATTTTGAATTAGGAAAGTAGAAAGGTGCAGCAACAAGCAATTTTTTTTTCAAAAAATTATTAAATAAAAATTAAATACATTTTTGGTGTGATGCAGCAATAATTTTCGAGCACAAGAGTGAACTTCGAAATGTTTTAAAATTAACTTTTTAAAGATATATCTTCTTAATACAAACGTTTTTTTAATAGTGATTTATTAATTGTGCGAATTTTTGTAATTTAGGAAAAATATTCTTAATCTAATTTTAAACACTAGTCCTGAAATTCTGAGTTTTTATTATTTCAATGAATATTAAATTGCATAATTTTCTTCTATTTTCAAAAGCTAAAGAAGTGGAATTATGCTTAATATCTATCTAGTTTACAAGACTAATGAAAAGTGAAGGTATAATACATGAAATACAGAAGATAGATTAACCTGACGTTTATATCATTATTAACACTATGTTAATATGGAAAGATTCATGTTTGCATTAAATAGAAGGTAAGAAAGACAATTAATAAACACGATTTTAATGGCCGACAGTTTGGTAGAATTATAGATATGAAATTTTATTTAAAAAAGTTATAAAATATACACAGAAATACCTGCGAACCAACTGGTCACCGGTGTTATTATTTTTATTTTATACCAAAAGCAAATAGTATTTCATAATAAGTGAATAGTATTACCATGGTGCTATTTAAAGTAATGTCTAGTCTATTGTTAATATGCATACACTGAAACTCGAAAGTTGTTTTGACTTTCTATAACTAGCTGATTGTTCGTTTATATCAAAAGTAATAAAAAAAGAATGAATATCTGATTTTTTTATCGAATCCGATCTATTTATTGGAGTATATATGATCATGATAACACAAAAGTAGAAAGTAATAAATAAATAAATTTTAATTTACAATTTTTCCCCATAGTTGTTATTATTGGTGGATTTAGTTTATCTATTTAACAGATTAAATCCTTCATTTATCACAATTTTAAATCCTATGAAATTGCATTATTTTGAATGGTTACACTTTTTATATAAAAGTTTCGAATAACTATAAAATTCCGGCGTTTTAATGTTTTGTTTTATAATACATACTTGGAGGCAAAATATGTTATTTTGGTATAAAAACATACTTTTGAGATACATGATGGCACATATATCCTTTTTATAAAAAAGCGTGCATTCATTTATGTTGCTTTCATTCTATATATCTGAAAATGTATCAGCAGTTTTATTACAAATGAACAATCTTAACATTATTAATTAAAATTATTACTATAAAAAATACCAATATATAATTTTGGATGCCATTTATATGGATTTTTACAATTTCTAGGTATTCATTTTAATCATTTTGATGCCTGCAATATAATCATATTTTTAAATTAAAGTTTATTTAAATATAAATGAACCTTAATTTAAGAATTCTAAATCAGTATTAAAAACCGATTCCTTTCAAATTAATAATTGAAAAGGAAAAAAATAATGTTCAATAAAATATAATGCCTTTTCCGTAGATATCGTCAATGCAAATGCAGTCAAACGAATATGAACAATGTGGTTTCCAAATTTCACCTTTTGTATTATTCTTCATAAATAACGAGTATACTAACAGTGTTTCGAACGTCAGTTTCCTTTACCAATTAAATAAATAGCATTTATAATTTATTGGAAAAGTGAATTTATTATGGATTTCTATGGCTAATTGTCAAATAAATTTTATACATTATACATTAAAGTTTTTATACTATTACGTTTTAGGATGTAAATATTATATTTCAATCTTTGAGCGCAAAAACTCCGTGAAAGATAAATATTTTAGAAATAATATTTTCAAAAATACTATTGCTATAGGTAAGCAGATAAAATTTCCACTTTTATGCAATACTTTTTGAGTTTTATTTATTTTAAACTTTTTTCCTATTTTAAGAATCGGTACATCAAGCAGAAAAGTTTATGTATTTTTTATCTATATTTCAATACGATTTATTTTATTATCATGATATTTTAATTGATTTATAAAGTGATAAATATTTTAATAGAAATCGTTCCCTTTTGCGGCGAACCGAAAATTACAACAGAAAAGGGCTTTTACAGCACCTTCTATCTTATCCCTTATCGGTGATTTCATTATTAATAACACAATGTTTCATACTATGCTGTAACTCATCCATCAAGTAAGCGAGGACCGACGTTCATACTTGAAACAAATGAAGCCGGGACAAGCTGTGCTTCAATGCGATTCTCTTCAATTAGCATAAGGGAAACATAGGTTGATGAAAATGTTTGCAGAAGATGAATTTGGAGCTCTGAGTTGCCGAACAGAGCCCGGTTGCTATGGCAACGAAGATGACGAGAGAGGTGATCTAACATGGTTGCCATGTTTTGAGAAACGCCCTCTCAGCTCTACATATCTGGCGGCACTTTCCAAATACTGGCATCCAAAATTGATAGCACCGGAAAATTTTCTAGATATTTTACTTGAACTTAGAGAAACATTTTCTGTCTTTTAGATATATAAGGATTTAAGATTAAAAAAATCAAACTGCTTCTCAGGCTTTATATTTTGTGTGTGGATATTCTTTATTTTAAAAGCATGAAATGGTATAAAAGCAGAACTGTAGGTTAATGTGTCAACCAAAAAGTCGTAATTTTACAGTTTTAAAGTATCGTTTATATATTTTTGATTCTCGCGGTGAATATATCTAATAGTCTTCTTGTCATTCATAATAATAAAAGGCATGACTAGAGGCATTATTTGCAAAAGCAAAATGTATGTGATATTTATAACTACTTTCTTCACATATTGCATCTGTCATTTCAATTTAAAACTCAAAATAAAATCGGAGCATCCTATTAACAAAGATCATAAATTATCTGGAAGAATATTTTAATATTTTCACTAAACGAGCTAAAATTAATTAAAAAAAGACATTAATATTTTTTATATGGAGCAGTTTGATTATTAATTTTAATCTGGTAATTATAATACCTTTCTATAATCTAATTTTCTACCAAATAAATGCTTAGCAGAAAATTACTTAATTTATGAAATATATATAGAGAAACTCATGAATCTGTAATACTACTTTTATGAAATTTGTGCAATAAAATCTGCAACTGATAACTGATGTATGTAATAAAACTGGTGCACGGTGTACTGCGGCAATAAAATCTGCAACTGATAACTGATGTATGTAATAAAACTGGTGCACGGTGTACTGCGGCAATTAATGGAGCAACTAAAATATTTGCTTGTTATAAATTTTAAAAAAATTATTTCATCAGTTTTACAAAAATATTTCATCAGTATATATATTCATATTCTTAATATCATCAATAAATATCACATAAAGTATGATTATTCGATCAACAACAATAAAATTAAAAGTTCAACACACATTGGTAATATTTAAACATTAGAATTATCATAAGCCAAAAAATGCATAAATGAAGGATCATATTAGTTTAAATTATTTTGGTGGTCACAATATAATTATATTTCAAAATTAAAGTATTAAAATTTTTGTATAATAAATGATTCAAAAGTAGATTAATTTCTTATCAATACTAGTCAATATTTAAAAGCACCCAAATGGTGAATCTTTGTTTATTGACATTTAGATATTTTTCAATAACAATGTACAGTAAAAAAATGTACAAACTAAAGCCATATATTAATCAGAAATTTAAAAATTTTCTTGGAATATCTTATTTTATAACTTTGAAATGAAACAGACACTTCATTAAACACAAAAGTATTCATATAGAGTATGTACAAGCACGACAAGTGACGTCAGGATCAAAATATTTTTAATGTATATGAATATTAATCAAAGCATTTATTTGCAATATACAAAAGATCTGAATAAACTGAGTATTTGAATATAATCATTAAATTACTCTTTTATTTGGAATGAAAGATGTTGCAAAGCCTAAGTGAATACTGATTCCCTATGAAACTTTATTGTCCTGAAATAAAAAAAAAATTCTTCAAAATGACGAAAAATGCCGATTCGAAACATTATATTAGTTAGCTAGCAGTTATTTTTCTCTGAATATATTTGAGTATAAACATATCTTCAAAAGCTTTTGATTTTATGGGAGCAAAATATACAAATACTTCTATAAAAATACTGACTTTTAAGAGGAATAAATATGCATTGTAAAAATCATATGTAGAAATTTGGTAATTTTCTTATTGATTATAAATTTTTTCCAAATAAATTCAAAGCAAAATTTATTTGGAAAAAATAAATTTTGCTTTGAATTTATTGGAAAAAATTTATAATCAAAAATTTATAATAATCAATCAATATTTGGAAAAATTTATTTGGTTATCAAAGACATGATTTTTAAATTACACAGAAAGAGATTCGAAAATAATTAATCCACCGAAGGAATTAGATGCGTACAAGTGAATATACATTTACCATCAACTTCAATCAAGAAAATATTTTTTTCTTCTATAAATTACTTTTTCATTTCGAAACTGAATCATAAATCGCTTTTTCCCCTGATTTTCAAATAAAAAATTATGAAAATGTTTTTATTTTTATTTGATTGTATTTGAAAATGTCTAAGAAAGAAATATCAAAAAGTATAAAATCAATAATCTTTTAAAACTATTTTCTCACAAAACGATTTGAACAACATTTCAAGTATCAGTACCTTAAACTGCCCCAAAACAATTTACTTTCTCTCTTTAGATTCACAGAACCACCTGCTATTTTGTGAATATTTTAGTAATGTTATCAATGTCTTACAAAACCGACTGCAAATCGATAATGTGGAAATAACAATAAGTCACGCGGTGCATTGACCTGCGCCACTTTTATTCTAAATTAATAGTTTGTGGAATCTGTTCGAGGAATTTATTTTTTCCCTGAAACAAATTAATTCTTTTGCTTTCTAGGAAAGAAGGCCTATTTTGTTATTGATAAAGAAGTAAACTCTAAAGAATTAAAAGTCTGCCATATATGAATTTTTGATATTCTCAATTAAACATAAAGAGTTAAATTTTGAAACGTATTTATTTATTTATTTTGTTTGACTGTTTCGTTTGGAAATGTTTAAAATACAAAAGAGGGTTTGCAATATTTTTTTTATTTGGAAAAATAAGACAAAAGCGTTTCGGCAACATTTTTTAATTGGAGGAATAAGGAGAAAGCGCTGTGGCAACACTTTTTGTTTGGAGAAATAAGTTAAAAAGCGTTTTGAAACGAATATTCTTTCATCTTATACGAATACTGTAATCATGAAAATTTTGACCCGGTAATTTTCGTGAATAAAATAAAGTAACATTTTTAGAATCCTTTTGTTGTTGTTGTTACTTATGGCACTTGTCTATGGATAAGCCCATCGCTGATACAGCAGCAGATTTAAGCCGAAAGGAGCGTCTCTTGTTTTTGAAGTAACGCCAACTAGGGCCAAGAGTGGGACTAAGCTACACACTCACTACATTTGGTTGCACAGCCCCTTTTCACAGGGGGGCACAGTCACACATCTCATAGATAGCACACAGAAGAACAACCATACCCAAATCGGTACTCGAACCAGGGACTCTCAGAGTGGGAGGAAGGCATGCTACCTCTGTGCCAGGAGGCCGACCGAATAATTTTAGCTTGTTTTTTTTGTTTTTTTTGATAAGATGACATTGAAATATTAAACGGAACTATGTAACTATCTTCCAATCTGTCTGTCAGAGTATAAATTTAGAAAACGTCAGAAATGAAATAGATTATAATGAATGATAATTAGTATGAAGTCTAAATATCGAAAATGTAAACTTGTTACAAATTTGACACCAGCCGCTGGTATAAATGACATTCAGAAAATAAAAGAATATTTTATCTTCCCACTTTCTACCATGTTTAAGAAAATATAGACAGATACATTATATTAGTCATTACATTATAATATCACGTATCGATTAATCATAAATGCAATTAAATTAATAAAAAAATTACATTGAAATCAGTTACAAATTGCAAATAATAAGATTATACAAAAATTGAAACACTGATAAAAGAAAAAAAGAAACAATATTTTGAAGAAAAAAACAGAATATTGAATATTGAATAACAGATTATTGAAGGAACTGATATTGTATAATATTAATATAATTATAATATGATCTCTTCAACGATGCAAAAATGAGATACGTTGCAATACATAAAAATCGAAGATTAAAGAGAAAAGAATTTTATGAAAAGGATATATTAAAGAAAGTTTAAGGATGTACTATGAATAAAATATGGCAGTATAAAAGCTATTGCAAGATGTTTGGCCTGAAAATTTTAATCGATATAGTTTTTCATTACTTATTCTGAATTTAGTTATATTTATGATTCATTTCATGGTGAATGGCAAAGAGCTAGATATTTTCTGAAAAGAATGAAAGTTTTTCAGGTGCCAAGAAAGATCAAAAGAGCACGATAACGCATAGTCGACAGGGTCGCTGACTTCTCTGCATGCATAATTGATTAGAGAAAATGGAAAAATAAAGAAGCGAGCAAGACACATGGACATGATATTCTTTTTTTCGTCTAGAGAATATTTAACGTTCAAAGGCTCAACATACGTACAATAATTTTTTGTCACTATAATTTAATCTCACCAGGATATAGTCCTTATTAAACTAATTCTAATTTTCGCTCATTCTGTCGTCAAAGAATTGCTCAAAATAAAAAAAAATACTCTCAATACCTCTGGATTCGTTTCCTTAAAAGAAGAAACTAAATGCAAAATATACCATAATGCGTTCTAAAGTAACAATATTATGGAAAGAATAAACTTCCTTGCTCTTACGTATTATTATCATGCATTAAATTATCATCAAAATTTAAATGCAAATAACTTTGAAACATTACCATTGATATTGGTAATGTTTCAGTTTGATCCAAAAAAAAAATGGAAAAGAGTTTTACAACATGGTTATAAAACATTATCATTCTGCTGAATAAGGGTTTGAGAAATCTCATAATATCTTCTTAGAAATAGTTTCTAACAAAGAGAAAAAATATATATCCCCTACTTTAGCAACGTTCACAAGAACGATCCGAAGATGCAGACTTTATTGTCTAGAAAAACTTGTATTAAATATATGCAACACAATTTACAAATACTCAGCGAATCAACTCTATTTGATCCACTGATTTCGGGTAACAGAGAAGCTATAGAAAGCACGTCAAAAAGAAAAGGCGCTCTTCCAACCTAAGACAACTAACTTAGCTCGTTCTCCGAACTCATCCTATTCTCCACCTTAAGCCGCCCCTTAAATAGTATTCCACTAAAGTTGTCTATTTAAGATGCGGCACTCAGAAACTACAAGCTCGTTCCAGAGAAGTGTGGAACTTTCTCAAGGATTCTCTAGGAACAAATCTTTATTTTTTGGCTTCTACTACACTTTTTAGCGTGTAGTAAAAACCGTTAACGATCTCATTATATCGTCAATACACTTACATAGCCGAATTAGTCAAACATGGCGATCTTCTGTTGCAAAACCACTTAGAACGATCCTTTTTCGCTGATGCGATATTTCTTTGCAATTAATTTTATACAGTTAAACTATTTACAAATATTTACAACATTTACACGAAATAAAAAGCAATACTATATTTCTCTTTCATAACAATACTATATTTCTCTTTTTCTAAGGAAATTTCTAATCAGCACAAACGTGAAGACATTAAGAGAAAAAGAATGAAACGATCTACAGAGTAATTAGAGAGATGGTTAGATTATTAAAACATCACAGATAAATTTCTTTAATGATATAAAGAAGGTCTACTAGATGCTTGCTTTTATGATATGAAGAAATGCTAATTCACTTTTAAAAGTTATTTTAACTGGATGTAAAAATCTCTTTAGGTACGCAGTAAACATGGACTTTAAATAATGCATTACAAGAGAATATACGGTGAGCATATAAGACTTGTAGAAACTTATTCAAGTAAAATTAAAGACAAAATAAATTAGGCATGTAAAATAAAATTTTAAAAAATAAAGACAACGTTTTAAATTTAAATAAAATAATAATCAAATGAACTGAATGTAAGAATTTGCACTAAAATAGCGCAGCATTTTTATTTATATTTAATGTTCAAAAATACTTTACTTACATTTCTGGTTCGAAAAACAGGTATTCATAATGCGCATTTTGCGTTAATCCACAAATTCTAAGAGACATTGATTTCATTATTAAGAAAAATATTGATATAAATTTGAAAGTCAAACAATACTGCAAGAGTAGGTGCCCAAATAAATTTATTTTTATCCAATGCGAATGTCAACAAGAATTTTCGTTTACATTGACACTCGCCGTCAATTCCATTCCCCAAAACAATATTACGAATGCCCTTGATAATTATTTATTTCTATGTATATATTAATTTAGAAAATTGTTGGATATAATAACATTTATATGAACAAATAGCACGCGACGGAAAGAGATAACAAAGTAATTAGTTTGTTTTGTTTGTTCATAATATACTTCAATTATGTGGCGAAATAATAATCATTGCACCTTTCAGCGATAATTGAGTTGTGAAAATGTCAGACCTTTCAATTTGGGAGCGTTACAGATCGTATCATTTATTCCATGGTAACACATTTACCATAAGCAAAAACAATTTTTTTATTCAATGGTTTTGTCATAATAGTTATATGTTTGTTCATGTTAACAATATTAAATAAATTCGTTTTTAAATTAATGGAATATTTTTCATTGATGAAATATATATGCAACCGATTTCCTTCATTGGTGAATTACAAAGAAAAAAATATATAAATACGAAAAAAATCAATTTATTGGATGCTATGTTTAGCTCTAATTGATTACTTTTGGTGAACAGTTGATCAATCAAAAGTACATATTATATTTAATTTCAGTTAAATCTCTAATACATAAATAAATTATAAGAAAGTATCCAATTTTGATTAATATTATTTAAAACTATTTGTCCTGTTTTATTAATATTATGAAAAATCTTTCCTTAACCACTTCACATACAATGAAGTGTCTGACACGTGCATCGAATTACTGAATTTTTATTTTCAAGTCTGGAATTAAACCAAAGAATTAAGTATTTAAATATGAAAAATCATTATAAAACGATTTGGTACCTCAAATGCTCCATATATTATTTTTAAAGAATCAAATTAACAATAAATTACCAAAATAGGATGAGTTATCTAATTAGAAAGTTAAATAAATTCGTATGCCAAGTGGTTAATTGAGTCCTACTATTAAAAACATAACTGAATATGTGTATCGATTTTGTTTATCGATTTTGAAATTAGAAATTCAATTTCTTATAGTATATTTTTACTTTCTGATTCCTTTTGTAAACTGAAGGAAAAAAAGGAAAATTTTGTTTCTTAGTTTTCGACAATTCACATACAAGCACAGATATGCTCGCACGTGTATCTTTATTATTATTAATAATAAGTAATTTTATGGTAATTCTTGTGACCAGATTTAAAATATTAGCGCTGTTTAAAGACTTTATTATTCTTTGATGGTGAAGAAAAAAATATTTTTTTGTTCATTCACTATAGATTCTATGTAGTATCACAAATGCAAATTTCACTTGCAGATTTCAAACAAGATTTTTTTTTCATTTATTTCTTTTGAAAAAAACTATTGCTAGGAAATTTCATGATGCAATGATTTGAGGAGGGGCAATAGTGAGATAAAAATACAGGGAGGCCATCTTTCCAAGAAGCTTCAAAAGAATAATTTTCCTTTTTTTAAACCAAAATCTAATGATGAGGCAAAAAAATTAATGACATCATCTTTATTGCGATCAAAAATTAATGACATATTACAGATTGCAATTAATTTCCTGAAATATCTGCATCAGAAACAGATAGAGAACAAGTATTACAAATTTAAGCATTCGTGAGGTTTTTTTTTTTTTTTTAAGTTTTTCAAAGAATACAAATATCTTTTGCAATTGTGAATAATTTTTGACGAATAGCCTCATAATAAATTTCATTTTTTAAATAAATAATTTTAAGGAAAATTTAGTTGATAAGCTCAAATTAAATAAAGATTGAAATGAAATCCACTATGCATATTTCAATGTATCCTGTCAGAACATTATTTCTTAAACGACCCAGCACCACGTGCTCGCTCAAGTTAAATTATATTTTTATCCATTTTGATTGCTCCATTGAATGAGTCACTTTAGTATTGCAAACGATTCAGAAAGCTTTGTCTCGCATTAATTTTTTTAAAAAATAGCACTTTTCCTGTTTATTTCATTGTATATAATTGCGTGCTCAAAATGACATTTTTCTAGGTTTTATTTACTGCAGTCCTTAACTTATTCTTTTTAAATCAGAGCTTTTATAAATGTTATGACAAGATGTTATTAAAAGCTGATTTTTTGAGATGCTCGTGGAAATAATAAAATTTTAATTTTCGCCTACGGATTTTTGCTGACGCCAAAAACTTCATCCTAAAAATAGCATCATGTTCTGACAGGATAAAATTAATTAGACTTCTTTAAAAGTTTAAGTGCTTAAAAATATTCTGTTTATTAGGCCATAGATTTTTTTGAAAGGTGTGGGCATAGTGGTAAAGTTTAGCTTTACAACCTGATTATTCTATACAAACTCTGTTTCCAACGAATAGACGATATAATATACGAATATAAAACCAATTGCTAGTTATATATATATAATAGACGAATATAAAATCCAATGCTAGTTAAATACATTGGAAGAAATATCATTACGCTAGTATAAAAGAAAAGTTAGGATAGAAGAATGCCAATTTAGGTGACATTTTCACCCTCATCCTTTGATCGCCATTAAAAATATGAGGCCCTATTTCAATAAAGCTCTAGTGGTGTTCAAAATGGAAAGTAAATATAAATAAAACAAAAATAATGATATATTTTTGATAAAGTAATTTAAGAGTTTTCTTCAGTTTAAATCTATATTTAGTTATCAGTACTTCAATTAAAAATATACAAGAATACTTCAAAGTGTTTGTAAAGTTTAGTAGTTTATTAGTTTTTAAGTTTTCTTTTTCATCCGAAATAAACCGAAATTCGCCGGAATAGCGCTGCCTGGCGAAGTTCCGTTTCCTGGCAACCCGGATTCGGCAACGCAAGCCCAGACCACGATGGTGGATCTTTTAGACATAAGCTACAGCCGTATATAATCAATGGAAAATGCTGGGCTAGTCAGCTAAGACACAACCATTTTACTCGTCACGGGACCATATTTGATGGTCCTTATAAACGTCAAAACAACTCTAAATTGCTTAGTAGTTACAGGAGATTGATTTTGTCTTTGACGTACACCATTGGATACAAGTTATCCCAGTTTGCGTGAGGAGGAATTCGCATTTCCATTAAATAAAATCAATTGTTTTGAAGGAAGAGCAGCCTAAAGGTTTTCCGTAACATTCAAAATAAACCCGATTTTTTGTCATCTTCAATCTGCATGCCAACTCAAGTTTCACCAGAGCCCGAAGAAGAAGATAGTATGACGCAGGAAAAGACAACTAATAATGAATTAAGACATTTTGGAGGTGAGTGTATTTTATTTTTTAATACAATATAATAAAATATAATAAATATAATATAAGGCTTCTTTAAATGTTTTTTTAGGTTTGTAAATGAATGGAAGCGTTTAATGGTCTTTACAAATCAATCGATTTCTAAATTCGTGCTTCAATAAGATTTATCAATTTTATAAAATTATGGTAAAATGTTTTGAAGTAAATTTCTATAAAACTAGATTAATCATTTTATTCGCAACAAAATCTTTTGTTAGATAAAATTCTAGATGTGTATCAAATGTAAATAATTCATAATTTATTGTCTATTAAATATCGGTAGTACAATTATAAAGATCTAAAGTTTGGCAGGAAAAAATATGTTGATGCAAAAATGCCATCTGCTTAAATTTAAAATAGAATAATCAAATGCAATAGCTCAAAATATATAAATATATTCAATAGCAGCTATTGTGCTCTAAATATTCACTAATAATGACAGTTGATTAGTTGTTGGTTCATATTCATTTTTGTAATAAACATTTATTATTTTTATTTTCGTTTTCATTAAAATATATATCATGAGTAAATTCTTATATATTTTATCATTATTATTTGTTTCATGAATATCGTTTATGTTTATATACAAATTTTCCGCGTAAAGTTTCTTTACTTGTCTAAAAATATTATTGATTTGACATTTGGCGCTAACTTAAGATTTAGTAGAAAAATTATTATAACCCTATCAATTTTTTTAAAGAAAAATAATTTTTTAAAAAGTGTTTTAAAATTTTTGGTTGTTGTAGAAGCTTAAAAAGTAATTTATTAAATTTTATTAAAAAATATAAATATAATTAATGAAATAAAATCGCTTCTGCAATTTAAAAACAATACAAGCTGTAAATGTCATAACTTATTAAATTCAGATAATTACTTAAGAGAAGTTTGTATTACTTTAATTCTTATTTCATAAAAAACATTAAAAATTAAATTTAAATTTTTTTGATTGAAATACAGTTGCATAAAGGAGATAATCGCATTCAAAATACAAAATATTGACTATTACCACTTATATATTTTAGATATTGATATAATTTAGATAAAAACGAAATGAAAATAATATAGTTTTCTTATATATCATTTTTTTCTTACTTTAATATTCATTTAATAACACTATTCATTTTATATTAAATATATTATTTGTAAAGTTGAGAAAATAACAGAATAAATAGGAATTCTAAAATTTTTTAGTAGTTATGAAATATTATTTCTGAATTAGTCAAAAGCATTTTAATTAATAATTATGTTATTGCTTATATATTTTTAATAAATATGTCCTTCTTGGTAGTGTATTCTGACAACTTTATATTATTTATTTTTTTAAAAATGTTATTTTAAATAATTATTTCGGTAAGAGTTAAAAGCCTATTTCTAAAAAAATCTAGTCATTATAATTTTAGAATTACAACTCTGTTTTATTATTATTACTTTCAAAACTTCTGGGACTATTTTTTCCCAATATATATATATTTTAAGAAAAAAAAGGCAATGATGTTCATATTTTTATTCTTAATGCAAGCGTGTAATAATGCTTAATGTAATTATCAAAGTTTAATAATTTTGTTTGCTCAATGCATTGTGTGATGAAAACAAAATGAGTGACATCATTAATTTCAATAATCAGTTTTATTCTTTTGTAAGTAAAAGTAAAAAAAAAATTAAAATATTTGTTTTTAAATCTTGATATTCATTGCCTTATCAGTTAGAATAATTCAAATTGAAAAATTATATTTTTATTAAAACTGTTTATGCTAACGTATTTTTATTAAAACTTTAGATATTGTTTATATTTTATTAATCTGAAATTCTCATAATAGAATAAAGAATAAAGAATATAGTATAAGGAAGAATATAGTAAAGAAAAAATATCGTATGATACGATATTCTTTCTTCGTTCGGTGAAATACCTTAAATTATAAAAAAAGGATATTTTTGTAATATCAATGCCGTTAATTAGTAATGGAGTTCTAGTTATTTAAAAAGAAAGATTTCCGTCAATCCTAAATAAAGTATAAGTGTTTTTATGAATGAAACTGCTACTTCATTTATATTCTGGCTTGTTTATTTTGTCTGTTTTAGAATTTATTAATAAACTCAAAATTATAAGTGCTTTTTGATTTTGAAAAAGTCAGCATTTTATGAACAAATATATTTTACTTATTAATAATTTTTAAAGTCGTTCTTTGCACCCCAGAATTTGTTAGTAAACCATAAATATTTATCTAAACAGTTATTTGATTAAAAGAACAAAATTAAGATTAAAACTTATATCCCACAAGCAAAGAATTCAGTATTTATTGCTTCAAAATGCTTGTTAAATCCCTTTAATTAATAATTCGTTATTTTCATATGAGAAATATTAATTTCAACTCAGTTTTCTGTTCGAATCAAATCTGTTTCATGCGATTCACTAAGATTTATTTTGTTTCACCTTACATGTTTGGAAGATATTTTGCCTCAAATATAAGAAAAACTTCGGAATATTTAACTTTTTTAACAATGCTTATTTCAATTTTAAACTTTACTGATGGTCAAATACACAAGTTTTGAAAATAGAATGTAAGACAAGTATTCTGAGCATTGTTTAAAAATCTTTCAAGAGGCAACTTTCCTCAAGTGAAATATGTATCTGAAAGAGTAAAATATCTACCACGACTCGAAACTCATTTAAACCATTTTATCTGATTGTATTTTATTCAAAATTAATGAGTTACAAGATTTTTTTTGAAAATAACCATATAAAACAAGATAGGTCATTGCATTTGCTTTATAAAATAATAAATATGCATAATTTTTTTTAAAAAAATATTTTAGAAAATTAAGCTTTTTAATAAACTTTTTTTCGCTCGATACTTTATGGGAATTTTATATAAAGATAAGAATTTAAATATAAAATATTATTTTGTTACGCGTGGGATCGAATTTTAGAATATAAATTAATGGCAAATGATTCCGAGTTATTCTTTTCATATATTCTTCTTTACGTAATATTTACCGAATGTACACCGAAAAAATATTGATTTTCGGAATGCCAGGTTAATACATCCGTATATTTGTAAAAAATACATTTTCTATCACATTTGTGCAGTTAATTTACAAATTTGCATTTTTACGCTTTTTGTAAGGGTTTAAGATCAAAGACACAAATTATTTATAAATAATAATTTTTTATATCAAAATCAAAACAGTTTTGCAATTTTAAAGTTACCAAAATTTGTCAGTTCTTTCGATTAAAAAAAATTTACCAAAAGCCAGTAGAAGAACATCTTTCGAAAATCACTCTTTTAATCTACAGTTATTTACTTCTTAGAAACATCAATATATCATGGCTAAATTAATGAAATACCGGAAAATAATCAAGGAATTGAATTAGCATCTACATTATATTTGTAAATTATTTGAAATTTTAGACATACTATTGTTAATCTTTTTAGTAATTTGATTATAAAAAGATTAAAAACTTCGTTACTTTAATACGAATAATAATAATGATTTTCTTGATTAATGTAAATATAATGTTTTTGGATTAAATCTTTTTGAATTAAATCTTTAATGAAATGGAAACGAAGTGAAGGATATTAAAATAAGCTAAGAATTGAGCATAATAATTCATGTTAATGAACAATCAATGTTTATTCTTTATTCTTGCTAAAAATAGCTAATAAAGTCATTTTTCATTAATTTAAATTAAATTAAACAAAATAACATAAAAGGTTATTTATAATTTTGTATTATATAGCGGCAAACGGCACATTCCTTCATTCGATCTCAAAGTAACACGAAGAATTTAACATATATAGCTTTGTTAATCTTATAATAAAATATATGTTAAAATTTTTTAGTTACTTTATCTTAAGATAAATCATATTGGTTTGCTTTATTTATAGCATGGACTCTCTATTAGCAACCTCTTTAAACTAAGTTTTTAAAATCTGAAATATATTTTCACTTCTAATGACCCATTTATAAGTATTAGTATACCTAATACATACTTTATCTGACATTATTTTGATACAAATGTATTTTCAATGCTCCAATCTCGAATATTTGAATCGAATATGTCACAAAATTCTAGAAGAAATTTCGCCTTGATTTCTTAATTTTTGTCAGTTAGATTTAAATTTAAAAATGGAAATTTTTTCTCACACCTCGGAAAAATTATATTTTTAACTATAATATAATAATGACATCTACAGAGCAGATATTTCTAAACGCTGAAAGGAAAGAGCATACTTTTACTATTAATAAAAAAAATTGATCTTTTATTTTAATGGGACCATACATATAAATCCGAATATATAGAAAGTGTCAATTAAAATCCTTCTCTTCCACGTGAGCCTGAAAACTCAAACAACTATTACCACAAACTTGGTGTCTAGATTAATAAAGCTACAAAGTGAAGTTAGTTACAGCGCCATCTGGTAGCAGACAATGGAATAAAGATTTCCATATCGGAAAACTACGCAATGAACTGAAAGAAATTCACTTAGAAACTTGTATAGCATCCTAATTTAGAAAGCAAAAGCTTTTTGATAATAATAATACTAAGCATAAAGTATACAAAACTCGCATTTATTATCTGACGTGCTAATATAACAAACAATATGGGCTCCCAAGTGAAATAGCGATTTTAAATATCGTATTCTAGAAAAGCATTAGAAAAATAAAGCAATACAAATTCTAACTCACATTAATATGGAATCGGCGACAGTGTCATTGCTAGGTATAGTAAAATGATTCTGCATTACATTGAAATATCAATTCTAGCGCCATCAGGCGACAAACAGCGGAGTTAACAAATTAGATTAGTAATGAACTTTAAAATAATTCTTTATAATTGTTTTATAAAGAGCAAAGGGTATTAGATATAAGAATTATTACGTTAATTTCTAGATGTGTAGTTTTATTCCTGCTTCTATTTTGTGTGATCAGGCTCTATAAAGTTCTCAAGAAAATTACATGAGAAATGAAGAAGAAAAAAACAGCTCTTAAAAATACAATAAAGTGCAAAGGGTAATTGATAATGCAGCTATAATGATTTTCACCAGAAGATTGAATTTATTTCTTTCATCAATGAAAGTTATGAAGAAACAAAACAAAAAAAAAACATTATGGATAGATAGATTTGAAAGAAAGAAACCGAAAAGAAAAAAGCATTGAAAACTTTTCAAGATTAGTATCGAATTTGCAGACATTATTTTTTCTGATTAGTTGAAAAAGCAATTTTCTATTTTTTCTTTTATTACAAATGTAGGCGGGGTATTGATCCGCTTTTACTAAATGTCGAAGATACACATTTTTACAGTCATATTTTATTTATCTATGTTATGAAGCGAAACAAAATGAGTTTTCTTTTCGCATGACTGAACGGAAAAGAACAGCACTTATTTTGGTACGTGATATATAACAAAATAAAAAAATTCTGGCAAAAGTTTTTCTTTAAGTACAAAGACAAAAAATAAATGCATTAAGTTTCTTTTACATTTTGAATTCAATGTTCAAAATCAATTTTTAATTTTGTGACTTTAGCACAAATTCTATATAATCAATATCAACACAGATGTTTTTGTTTCGGGCAGATCTGTTATGAATGGTAAGATAGTTATTTGCCTCACCATTTTAAACTGAAATAATAGAATATAAAATTATTATTGTTTAGATAACGAAACATCATCATTCGGAACAATAATGATGTTTCATGGCAAAATGGGCAATAATGATTCTTCATGAATATAATTATAATGGCAAAATGAATTGGATTCAAAAATCATTCAAAACATGGGAACAGCTATTTAAATAGTTATTGATCCGTCATAAATGAACGAATTAGAATGATCAGTTTTAACTTCTACATTTTATAGTGGAAATAATGTAACATATTTAAATCTGATTTTAAATATAATATTTTACTTCTGTCTTACCAGAATGAGTTTTCCTTTTTTTATAGTGTCAAAGACATATCTCTGCAGCATTTTTCTTCGTTTTCTTCTATTTAATATCATGTTTAAATAAACTTCAAAAAATTAAGTAAGAAAAGCCTTATGATATTGGTTTACCAGATGCCACAAATGATTTACATAATAATATTTAAAATTAAAAATAGCAAATTTCAAATAATCAAGCTTATTGTATGTTGCAAAAACATTTTGTGTCATATACTTTTGCTGCAAAGTTGATGAATTTATTTTGGAACATATATTTATAAATCCCTGAATCATTTATAATTTGAAACTGCATAAAAAATCGTTCTAATCAAATTGAATTGACAATAACGTTGGATAATTTTAATTTATTGGCAGCATCAAAACTTCCACAAGGAAAATTGTTAGCTTGATGAATATCAGTAAAATAGTTTCTTTCAGTAATTTTTTTATTAAGTACGATTAATGAAAGTAAAAAAATCTTTTTATTTAAAAATTATTAAATAAAAGTAGATTACAAATTTTCGTGAAAATCTGTTTTTTTAAAAAGTCATTTTTATTTCTTTACTAGATGGTACTAACTTTGCCTAAAAATGATTATGATATTAAATAAAATATTTAAAATATTTCTTCAACATTATTGGTAATGTGATCCATAATGCATCTTATGCAAAATTATAATCCCAATTGCTAAAGATTCTATTTTTTTTTTCAAGAATTAAAATCGAATTAAAAATTTTATAAATTTACAGATCACAACATTTATCTTGGAATCTTAGCACATATAAATGTTTTTAATACTTTATATCCACTTTAATAATAACATTCTATTTGAAATATACATGAAAAAATAACATTAAAAATTCATTTTCCGTTTCCCCTTTCGCTTATCCTTTCTTTTCTTTTTTTTGCGTGTCTTCTTAGATTGGTCTTGTCCTATTTCTTTACAGAAAATGCTGAATAATTTGGAAAGATATGGCATATTTTTTTTAAAATTGTTCGTCTAGTGAAGTTATGGAAGGAAATCGAAATGGAATTTTCTTGCGTCTTATTTTGAAAGGTCAGAGGTATATTTCTTTATGTGTGTTAGGTAATATCGGATCTTATAAGATCCACTTCTCGTTTTCTTTCGTCTGAGAGCAGCAATATATGAAAAAGAAATTCACTTGAGAGATTCAACCATCTTTTCCGTCATTCCTCTACTCTTAAATGGTTTCAATATTATTTCAGTTCTGGTAGAGAATATATAAAGTACTTTAAAGAAAGAATTTTATGAGAAATGTCTTATGTTTGCATGATAATCTAGAACCATCATATGATACAAATATATGTATTTTTTTTCTATCGTACGACTATTTTTCATATTTATTTCTTTATTGTTTTTGATATATTTTTTATTATAATTTTTTTCAATTAGATTTTAAAAGTAATATCCAATTTCTTATTTTTATGTCGGTTCGTTTTTAGAGGAAAAATCGTATATAATGTCATGTTTTCGGATGCTATTATTTCATGTCTTTTTCTCATTTTATGATTTTTCCATTCTTAGATTTTCGTTTCGTTTCAATACAACCACTTTCATCAATACAGATATTCAGTTTTCTTTTTGTTTATATTTCCTTAATCCTGTAAAAGTCAATCATGTCTTTGTTTGTGATTGTTAATAATACTGACATTTTGATACCTATTCAACTGTTGAGTTGTCATAACAATTACAAGTATATGATATTGAGATATTTTTTACGTACAAAAAATTCTTATGTATATATCAATGTAACAAAATTTGATTCGAATAATAGAGTATTGGATGATTCGTTATCGAACAAAGCAAACGGTAATTTCTTAAGATAAAAAAAGAATTTACAATTAAATACGAAAATATTGCAGTTATTTTTTGTACACTTGTATACTTAATTAAAAATATTATTCAAACATATAGTTGTCATTTCTTCAACTGTCTCTAATAGGAATTTTGTTTGGAGTTTTTCTTTCTTTTAACTCCTTCAAGCGATCCAGAATAACTGATATTTGGTTATGTTTTCATATTTGCAAATGCAAATTCATTTTTATCATATTATTATTCATATTTGCTTTATTTATTATTAATTATTATTTATTATTCATATTTGCAATTTCATTTTTTATTTAAGCATACACAGGTAAATTTGAAATTTCTTTCAAGCAAAAATTAAATATATTTCGTACGTATTTGTTTTCTAATTTTATGGCAAGTATTTAATTTAAGTTTTCCTTTTCTCATTTCATTAGATTTTAATTGCCACAACAAAGTAGGCTGAAAATGAAATATTTAACTTATATTATCTAATTTTCTATGCCAATCTCGACTCCTTTACTTTCTGCTTCAATCTCTATTCTTTGTATTTCTGTTCTAATCTCGTTTTCTTGACTTTCTGTTCCAGCCTCGATTCTTTGACCTGTTCCAACCTCGATTCCTCGCCTTTCTGTTTCAGTCTCGATTCTTTGT
>JAOUZG010036900.1:954796-978591 GCA_026289955.1 Argiope argentata | reverse complement strand
ACCTCGATTCCTCGCCTTTCTGTTTCAGTCTCGATTCTTTGTATTTCGTTCCAATCTCGTTTTCTTGGCTTTCTGTTCCAATCTCGATTCATTGACTTTCTGTTTCATCTTCCTTTTTAATGATATGCAAGAAAATAGCTGAAAAGATCTAGATAAAAATACTTTATTTAAATTTATATTTGTATTTAATGATTAAACAAGCATAGTAATAACTAAATGTATTTACAAACTAATATTTAATCACTTTCTAGCAATTAAGGCATAATGTATTTTTTTTTAAAAAAACAAAGAAAAAGGTGATCCCGTTTTCTTTCACAGGATTTTTTAATGATTTTTTAGATATCTATATGAAGTACTAATTGCAATTCACATGATAACAATATATTCTAGAATGCAATTCACGTATGAGCTATGCATTAAACAAATCTCTTTTACATTATAAATTTTTATATTAATTTAAATTCAAATCCCTTCAAAATAATAATAAGGTTTAAACTGAGTTTGAATACTGGGAAATTTATTTTTAATTTTACAGTCAAAAGAAAATAAATACTGATCATCTAAAAATACAATGAAAAATTGCAGTTTTGGAGCATACATGTGAGTAAGGTATATTTAAACATTTATTCTTTTTGTGCCATTAAAAATATAAATATATGTTTGTTTAATCTTATAAAGATAAAGAAAGGATTTGCTTGCCAAATATTCCACTAAAGTACCTCCGCAAACAATCGATACTTCTGTTTTCTGGCCAATGAATGAATCGATACCACCCGTTGCTGTATTGCCTTCTATACAGGAAAAGAAAAGTTCACGCCTTTTCCTTAAGTATCTCCAATTATCCTTTTGGCGTCCAGAGACAATCATTAGCTGACAGTTATATTGCAGAAAAACAGATCGATTTATTTCTTCTTTTAAAGGTTAAGGTTGCAAGGGAAATTAATATATAAAACGATTTCCTAAATGTAAAAACAAATGATAGACAATACATGCTATTTGGAGTTATTCAAATAATTGAAAATATGAACAATAAATTAGAAATATATTTTATATGGAATACAGAATTTTTAATGTATTCATTATAAAAAAATAAAATTTCTGACAAGATTTCCCTCGAAATGAATATGAATTGATTAAGAATGTCTTAAAATTTTTTAACCAGACCTTTTCAATATTAAGCTCTTGAGTTATCGTTTTTCCATAACATTAATTGCGCGTCACTTAATATTTTCTAAATTCTCATTTCCAATTAAAAGTAAAGAAAATACATAAAGATTATAAAACTCGGTTTGATTCAACATTTTCATCAGTACAATGATTCTTTTTCATGTTCAAATGAAGAGCGTTTCAAATTGCAAACGATTAAAAACCCCAGCTGGATGACAAAGAATGACAATATTTAATCACTGTTATTCTCTTTAGAAAAATAAATATTTGACTATAAGGAAAAATCAGCTTGATTCAGCACTTTGAAGTGTACAGTGAGAGCTCGCATGTTTGAATTCTGAATGAAAAAAGCTTCAGATATCAAACAATTAGTAATCTTAGCCAGTTGACAGAGCATTTAATTGTCATTCCAATGAATGAAAAGAATTAAAATTCCAAACATTTGAAAATTTTGATATATGATTGGTTAGGAAACTCATTAATAAATTATTCCACTTGACACTTGATCGAATGCGTGTTTGGCTGCATGCTGTTTAATCGCTTTGAATAATATAAAAATATGAAATTTGCATAATTTGTTTAAATATAAAAGATTATTCTTCTCCACTTCTTAATATGCAGATTGACCTTTCTAAATGAATCAATTCCTATGAAACATAAGGCCATTAAGAACATAAAAATTCAGTTAATCCAATTGCACGTTGTCTTTCGCAATATTGTAACCTTACTGCATGGATAGTGAACATAATCTTTCTTTTCCCTATCAACGATGGAAGAAAATTATGAGTTGAAATGTTTAGTAAAATAATGAAAACATTTGATTTAACCTCTAAATGTTCAAAATTCTACAAAAAATGGTCGAGAATTCAGAAAGTTTATAAGACAACTAACTTAAGATCATTAAAATGGTAAAGGATTAATTTTTGTATTTTGATATGTTTAAACTATCAAAGAAAACTCTAGAAATTTCTTTTAATTCTTAATTAAATAAAATTCTAATAAAACGTGTCAAAATTGTGCTTGAGTGCATTTTTTTCACACTCTAAAATAATTTTGTTCCAAATCCATCGATTGTCTCTTAGAGAATTCACAGAAACAAATATTACATTTTTCTTTGTTATCAGAAGAGATTCACATATTGTTAATAAATTACAAATATCATCCAAAAAATAAAGACCGTTTAGTTATGCGAAATGAAAAACGCAATATTTAGTGAAAACATATTAAGTTAGATACCTGAAGTTTCATTGTGTTATTATCTTCTATTGCCATTAAGCTATGAAGTCACTGCATGAAAAAATTGCGGTACCAATTTCGATGATAAATATTTGATCAACAGCCATAACCCGGAGTTTTCTGCTTGCAATTTCCATCTTCTTCCTAAGCTGAAAAAGTTTTTAGGCGATAAATCTTTGGAAGTGAAGTGAAGATCAAACAGGTGAGCACATTATTTCCTAAACCTAAAATGGAAAGCTCAACTTCTTCTATAGCTAAGCAAGACGAATTAATTTAAAAGATAATTGAAATAAACATATTTATATCTAACTTAGAAGATCGGAAACATTATTTACTCATACTATTGTAATATTTATTTCATTTTATATTCAATTCATTATTTATTGTTAACAGATTTAAATAAAGTTGAAACAAGAAATGGAGTTAAAATTTAATTTCAAATTTGAAGATTCTACACAAATGAATCAGATTATTAAGTAATCTTTATGATTATTATATATAAAACGTAGTTTAATTCTTAAAAATCACATGAAAATAAAAACTAATTTGTAATCCAATGATATGATAACATAAAAATTGCAAATCTTTTGTAAAGCTCTTTGATTACTCTTTGAAAAATTCACATTTTTGTATTTGTCTTTTGTAATTGTTTAGTCGATTTATACATTTATAAACTTAAGAATCATATTGGAAGAGCTATGTATAGAAAATATAGAATCTTGATATTAGAATGCTCAAGGGTCGAAATCTGTTTCTTACAAAGGTCTATCATGTGTGTGAGTCTAACGCATATTAAGACGAAAAATCTGAAATATCAAAGATTAAAGGTCTCTTATATGCTGTACCGATTTAAGTATTAGTCTCATTATTTCCCGACATTTCCAAGTTAAGAAACTCGTTTCTAAATAATCCTTGTGTTTCTTGAAACTGGAGAGTTAAGATATTTAAACTAAGCTTGCATTGATGATGCATTATTACAATTTTGAAGCATATGTGTCAAGTATTCATGTTACAAAGTTCAGCCATCAAGTTCAGCCATTTGGGCATGAAATAAATTGTTAGAATTTGGAATTAATGAGACAGTCTTTCGCTCATGATTTGCAGGCATAAATATTCACGTAAATTTCGGTGGAATGGAAATTATGAAAACTCTGCGTTATTGAAATGATTTCATCTAGGCGTGATTGGCGGATTATGTAGAATGTCACAGTTTCGCTGATAGACGATACATTCGGAAATAAATATTTAAACTTGTAGAATATATTTAGAAATCTTCTTCATTTCTGTCACTGTCTCTTAAATTTCTGATAAACTGTCAGTTTCATGGATAGATTTCTTCTTGAAATTATCACGTAAGCACTTGAAATTCATATTTATCTTGTGGAAACCTGTTTTAGAATCAAGAATATTCAATGGTTCATTATGTGATTCGAATTTAAATCCAATCACTGAAACACTCAGGAGCATAAGGGTTTTGATAAATGATCTCATTGAACATTTTTTTCTAATTGTTAAAGGCATTTTGTTAATTGCTAAATGCATTTTGGTAATTCGTGAATTTCTATTTGGTAATTCACGAATTACGAAATAGAAATTTTTCACTGATTTTTATTGGTGAATGATAGTTTCAAAATGATTAATCGCCAAAATTCTTTCAAAAGTATTGAATATCTTTTGAGATTAATAATTCTTATAACATTGATTCTTAAATATTATTACTTTTCAAATAATAATTAATCATTTTTATTAAATTTTTGAAAAAAATCATTAATCATTAGTCAAAATTAAACAAATGAAATAAGATTTAGTAGCACTTTTTTTAAAATACAGTACAATCTCGAGTGTCCGGCATAATGTGGTGGATGAACTGACCGAATAACAAAAAAAAAATCAGGATAAACCGGAATTCTAGGAATTCCTTTCTTTTTGAGCAATACCTGTAAACAAAGTTTTTATCCAAAACTCATAGTTATAACACCTATTTTCTCCTTTCTTATTATCATGTCAGAACATGATATTGATTTGAGAATGAGGTTTTCTATTGTCAACAAAAATCCGTTGGCGAAAAATAAATTTTTTATTATCTGCACGAATATCTCAAAAAATCAGCTTTTAATAACACGTTTCCATTTCCAAAAGCCCTGATTTTTTTTAAAAAAATAGATTAATGACTACGGCAAATAAAACCTAGAAAAATGTCATTTCGAATACGTGATTATATGAAATGAAATAAATGGGAAATGGGATATTTTTTTAAACAATCAATGCGAGACAAAGTTTTTTTTTGGATCGTTTGCAATATTAAAGTGATTCATTCAGTGAAACTATTAAAATAAATAAAAATAAAATTTAACTTGCACGAGCACGTGGTGCTTGGCCGCTCAAGAAATGATGTCCTGACATGATACACTGAAATATGCATAGCATATTTCATTTTAATCTTATTGAGTACTAAGCTCTCCATGTATTTCAATGTGAACGCAGAAGCAGCTAGTTGAATCGTAGCAGTTTCCGTTAACATGTCCAGATAAAATATAAGATTTATACATGTTTATATTCTGAAATGAACGTTTAAAGAATTTATTAGGAAAAATTAAGTTAAAGGATATAAATTGTTAACATTTTATCATAATTCTTTAGTGCTCAATTTAAATATAGGAAATATAGACAAAATGTTAAAGTAAATTGCAATGATTACTTAGAAATGAAAAGATAACCCTAAGATATGAGTCAAAACTTACAGTTTTGGTGTTGTTAAAGGAAAAGTAGGCCGGATAGTGCAGAAGCCAGAAATTCGTGGAACGAATACTCAGGAGTATACTGTATAGTGAAAAAAAAGATACGAATTGCAACAAAGCTATAATATATATAAGGTTCGATACATTATTTCAATTAACCTGATCTTAAATGAAAATAACATGTCATTAAATCTTTTGTTATCTTTAATCTGAAAATAATTCCTTTTTAAAACAAAGCAAGTTAATTTCTGATAGAAACTAATATAACCACTTAAATATTTTAAATTCTTCGCTAAATGCTTATTAAATGAACCAAAACGAAACATTGTAAAATAACAACATTTGTATCAGCTTATTGATAAAGACTTTTCTTCCATTTTAGAAGCTTAACATTTCTAAAACACATTTTCCAAAATTAAAATATTTCACAATCTTATTGTATACAAAGAAAAAAACATTCACAATATCGACTGATAAATTTAATTTCCATTCATTTTGAACATTTCAATAAAATCTATCTGATATATTTAGAAAAAGCTTCGGTTTGAAAAACAGAAATAGTATAAAAATATGATTTGAATAGAAAATTGAAAACATCAGAAGTGAATTCATTCTATAAGACAATCAATTTCATATAACAACGCTTTCCTATTCATAGAAAAGAAGATAAACATGTATTTTACGAATTCATTCGCTATTCAAGATATGCTAAAAGGAAAATGCCAATTCTATTTTTATAAATTATTTTTTTAAAAAAAACACAACATTATAAATCATGAATATCAAATGAAGCAAACGATTTTTAATGAGAAATTCAAACAAGATTACTTTTATTTTCTTACATTAAGTAAATTATAATGGCAACAAGGCCAGAAATGACGTCATTGTTGGTGGTGAAACATTGATCATGCGTTGTCATGGCAACCATGACGCATCCCTCCGGAAAACACCAGGAGATGGCACTTAGCATTCATTTGTATACGAATTTAAGTTTCAGCCATGTGTAAGTATTGATTCTTCTTGCCTAATGCAAATATTACATTAGAACACGACGATTCTATAAAATACCCAAAATTCTATTTTTATCTCACAAATTTTGCTTGAAATAGACATAGATAGTAACATAAGTTATTGCCAGTTTCTCCCTTTTAAATGATTTGCTCATGATTTATTGCTTATTATTGCACATTTTTGAGTAATAAATTCTCAAACATTCAATACGATATTTTAAATTCGCTACAAATTGATATTTAGAAATAATTAAGAAAATAACATATAATCGTGTCAAAAGTTGGCAAGATTTTTCAGATAAACTTAGAATTTATGCTTTATTTCGATTATTTATTTGAAGTTTTAAAGGAAAACAATTATTATAAAATCGATGAGCTGTTCGACGCACGAAACAGTTCATCGATTCAAAACTAAGCATTTCAATGCATATTATTTGAAGGAAGCTAAAATCAAATAATTTCCATTTGGGTCATTATGTATAACAGAGTTTAGCTTTTGATAAATTACAAATTCAATATCGACAAAATATCTTAGTGTATTAGAGTTATTGAATTTAATGACCTACTTCTTTAATAAGAGTAGGGCTACTCGCTTAGTATTATAAGCACGAATTTCAATACTGAATTTTTGAAAAAATATATATTTATTTACTTTTATGATTATTCACATTTATAGAAAATTGTTAACATATAAATTTATTTAACTCCTTGAGATTTATTTTATAATAATATTTGTGTAACAATCACCTTTGGGAATTTGTTAAACAGTTCTTGTTTCAATCTGTATAATATCGTGAGATTTTAAAATAAGAATCAAGTTTTTATTTATATTTTTATAATTATTTCATATATGAATGGATATAAGTTAAATATAAAACGGTACACAAATTCTTTCCTGACTATTAATTGAAAAATCTCACGTTTTTTTTAAATGATTTTTTTGTACGATTTTTCACAGTTATAACAAGCAAATATTTATTCTGAATTTGATTATTGTTTTATACTTATGTATGCATATATACATAAAAATTCTTACTATAAATGACTGAAGATATATTTTTCATAACATTTACTTGAAATGTTTAGGAAATAACTTATTTTCATTTAAAAGAATGTAGTGAAATATTTACTGTTCCAAATAAAAACATAATGATATTGTTTTATTTTCTTTGGGTTCCTTAATCTCTTGTAATTTTAACTGAGAATTCACTATTGTACTCTACACAGCTCAGTATCCTGTTTATTCTGTGAAATCTTGGATTTATTGAAGGTTTGGGTATTCAGAAATACAATACTTTTGCACAAAGTTTACAAATATATAATCTTTTAATATTTATTTTGAAATTTGCAAAGATATTTTTATTTTAATTATTTGATTTGAATTTAATAAAAGATCCTAAGTATTGAGATATTGTTCAATGAAATCTAAACCATTGTGAAAAAATTTAGGAAGTATAATAAAAGAATTAAATGCTTCATTTTATGTATATTGTTCTTTATAAATATTTTACACATTCGCAATTTATGATTTAAAATTAAAATCTTAGTTATTTTTTTATAATTCAATATTATTTTTTTTCAAGACATATTTAATAATACTACTGGTAGTTGAATTAAGAATATTTTATTTAATATCTTATTAATTATTTTTATTTTATAGCTTATTAAATAAATCTGTAAATGAAATTGCATAAATTTAAAATATTGAAAAAATTTCTAAATGTAATGGTACATTCCAGTACGGAATTAGTTTCAAAATAGAATCGCACATTCAAATCCTCAATTAATTTAAAAATAGAATTATATATTCAAATACTGAAGCTACTTTCTCAATAGAAATACTGAAGCATTGAGGTCTCGGAATTGAAATTAATTTCTAAAAACATTGAAATTAGTTTTTGAATAGAAATAGATATAGTAGGTACTGAAATATTTTTCAAATTCTGAAGCAGCAAAAACTCTGTTTGGGAGGAAGGTTTTTTATTGTTATTATTTATAAATCATAAAAAATATTAAAAGGTTTTTTTCCGTGGTATAATAAACGAAAAATAGAACAGTAGTGAATAAAGTATAATTTTGGTCAATAATTTTATAAATTTTGATAAAGGAATTTCAAGGAAATTTGGGGTATTTTAAAAAGAAAGGAATACTTCTATTTTTTCTCCTTATTGCTAGTCATCCCTGCTAAATAAATTTCTTAAACTGAATTTAAATTTTGCTTCTCAAGTTCATATTCAGTTATTTATTTTTCATGTTCTTTTGTATGAAAATAAAGTGTTTTAAAAAAATCTTATTTTTAAATGCCCTAAATTTCATGCTAAATTATTTAATAGTTTCTTGATAATCAACTCAATGTGTTGCAATATATAATCCGGTCTCATTTCTTTGATACTGAGGATTTATTCTGAATAATGATTTATTAAGTATTTATGATTATCAATCAATAAAGATGGAATTAAAAGGATAAATTGAAAATAACCGTGCATTTAATTTGGTATATATTTATTGTATCTAAATTAATTTATATCGAAGGTATCACTAAAAAAGAAAATGTAATGATTGGTTAAATTTCTTTCTTTGATTCATCCTTATTTTTAAATGTTTAATCCTAGGAGATCCTGCTATTAAAATTTTATCAAAAAAATTATTTTGAAGTAAAAGGAATTTGATTTGTAAGCTATAAGGGAAATCTATTAGAAATTATTTGATAAACTATGAAACCTTTTTCTAAGCTTTTTAAAAATGATTTTATTAGGAAAAATTAATATCAGAATTTTTTTCGCAAAAATTTACTTAATGTCTCTTACTGCAAATTAGTTTTTTTAAAAAAAAAAGGTTTTTGTTAATCATTTAGGAAATATTTCCTTTTATTCTATTGGACAATATCAAAAAAATATTATTGTATAAAGTAATAAAAATATTTGACTTGAATAAAAAAAATTGCTTTGTTAAAACTTCGCAAACGATTTCTTTAGCAAAAGTCTCAAAACGTATTTATTTTACTTCTTGTAAAAGAATAAGATACCATGAAAGAAATAATATTCCCTTTTCAAATAATAGAAAAAAGAAGTTAAAAGATTTTTTTCCAGATATTTGTTAAAGTATACATTTTCCAAAACACTTAAACTTGTTTCCCATCCGAAAATATTTCTTTACTTTCTCTTATAATGCAAACTGTTTAAAAAGTGAATACATTTTCTGTAATACTTAAAATTTTTTTAGCATCATCAAACATTTCCTTACATTCTGATGTAAAGTAAGGTCTAAATAAAATAGAAGAAACCAGAATATATTATTTTTCGACATTCCTTGTAGATTAAAAGTATTATGTATTGAACTAAATTTCATTGTTTTCTTAATGAAATGAAACTATTAGAAAAATCTGTAAACATTAACTTCGCTATATTATTAACTACAGACACTTAAAAGAATGGTGTATGCAATAAATGTTTAGACATAAAATTGCTCCTTTGGGTAAGGTTATAGCTGAATTAGAGTTTCCACAGTTCCTTTTTATGAGTATCCTGAGGCCATTTCTCTTATTCTTCCTGAAAGATTTTCGCAACCCTTCAAGAAGCATTATCTCTTGCTTACCAAGTCTTTTATTCTTTAAGAGGATGCAATTATTTGCTTACTTAGATGTCCATTATGAGAAGACATAATTTCAGTTCTTTGTATAGCCAAAAGGGACAAGTTATTGTAGCTCAGCAGTACAAAGACTTATTACTTTTCATTAAAAAATAATTGCATGTTGTTTTAAGCTTATAAATTTTATGATGGTGGATTTTTTTTCCATCTTTATAAGCAAAAAATATTAAAAAATTCTCGAATTCTATTTTTAATCATGTAATAATAATACTTTTTTTTAAAATTACAAATAAGCTATAAATTTAAATAAAAATAAAAGATATAATTGAAATATTTTAATAAATAAATTTTAGGAAAAAAAGTATAATTATTTCATTAGCTACTTATGCATGTCGAAAACAATTATTTCGACTTTTAAAATTGCTTAAGACATAAAATTATCACAAAGAAAATGTTTTAAAGTACACCGGAATAAAGATTGGTTTAGTTGTAAGTCGCTTTTTTTCTGTAAAATAAGAAAAGTATCAATAGTAAAATAAAAACAAGGAAATGTGAATAAATATGCATTCAAACTAAACAAAATTGCATCCATATATTAATCTGGGAATATAATAGTTCTTTTTGCTTTGTAAAGGTAATAAAATATTTAGTTTTTTTAAAAAAAACTTGACTCTATTCTTTCAATGTTTCACTTATATTTTAGATAGGAATTTGTCTCTGTAAATTTTGAAAAATAATTTTTTTGTCTGAATGAATCTGAATTTTGTAAACGAATAGTCTTTACAAATAGGTTGTCTCATACTAATTAAGATCTCTATAATAAATAATCTAACAATTACAAAAAACCGGTTCATATCAAAAGAAGTCACAAAATAAGTAATATTTCCTTATAAATTAAAAAAAAATTAAAATTTTCATGTCTTAAAATTTAAAGCATGTTTCCAACATTAAAAAATATCATTTGGACGAATATTTTTTAATGAAATATAACCCTTAGCAAGAAATATACAGAAAAATATACAAGAAATATACACCAAAAATAAATTCAGAATTTATTTTTGGTTAAAGTTGAAAATTAATGAATTTATATTGTTTGGGAAATAAGAAAATTTGTCCTCCTATTATTTAATTCTTAAAGTTTACTTGCTGATATTAACTATAATATCAGCAAGTAATTAATATACTTTTTTATTAGTTTTTACTTTTAATAATTATAGGTTTTCTACTTTAAAATATTTGAAATTATTTAGAATTTTGTTTTCTATTCTAAATTTTGGTTTATTGTTCATTAGAATACGACCGTATCCGCATTCCTGTAGAAATGGTGACGCGGAATTCCACAGAGAGAGTCTCCTTCGTCCCGAGTATGTATAATATTGCTTAACCCCTAGAATGGAAGTTCTTCCCTAGAAAATTTGTTAACTTTATTTCTTACAAAAAGTCACATTATTTTCTTATTTTATTCCAAGCATGCACCATTTGTGAAGCAGCACTAATTAAGAATAAAGTCAATTTTGGAGCAAATAGCAACGCACACTCTGTTCACATTTCACTGTTTTCTGTGCTTTTGTATCCAACTGCAACTTCTATACAACATTTGCTAACACATCTAACAAATGTTAATAAGCATAATAAAATCATTAATAAATATAACTCCTACATTTAACTCATTAATAAAAATAACTGCTTCATTTCATTCATTAACAAACAGAACTGCTACATTTAACTCATTAATAAGCATTAAGGAGTTAATGTTATTAATGCTCATTAATAAACATTAATGAGTTAATGTTATTAATGCTCATTTATAAGCATTAATGAGTTAATTTTATTAATGCTCATTAATAAGCATTAATGAGTTAATGCTATTAATGTTCATTAATAAGCATTAATGAGTTAATGAAACCTGAAAATTTTCTCTGGTTCACAAAAAACTCTTTCCATGTGGAAATTAAATTTTTATAAAATCTCACATATTTGGTTAGTTAAAATATTATTTTACAAAACGTGCCCATATTTCTAGATAAAAACAATGCTTACATCATTTTTTAAATATTCAAAATAGGTCAAACAAGATTCAAATAAGAATTTAATGCAAAGAGAAATCTCAGATTTTAAAACTTTATTGAAAATATCTTATAATTTTAGTCTCCCTTCAATTTATTAAAAGCTAAATATTTACTATACAATACTTTATTTAGAAGATCATTTTTATTTGAATATATGATATTTTTATTTAAACGAAAATCATTTTTATTTAAGGGCATAGAACATTTTCATGGTATATTTTATATAAAGGGAAAAATCCTTTAGGATATTCTTGAAAGAAAAAAAAACATTAAAAAAACAAACTTGAACAAATATCTTAAAACAAACATAAACAAATCTACTTAAATTTAATTTATAAAAATAATTAGCAATCCTGAAATGTAATTTTGTCATCATATTTCCACCCTCTAAAAACTGAGTGTAAATGGGAATGGAATTTAGAAATTCGAAATGGTTGTTGCTAATAAAATTTACAAAGTTTCCAATTGTAACTTTAATAAAAATTTGCAAAATGTTTTTACATTTTACAAGACTTTTCTAATGTAAAATTCTAAACAGAGATTATTTTTAGAATGAAAAAAAATCTTTTACTAAGTACAATTTTTTATTTATAGTATCAAATTTTTAGCTAAATAAATTATATTATTCACCGAATCAATAATTTTTATTTTAAATTTATTTCCATTTAATCTTTATAGAAAGAGGTGTTATTCTTCATTGTAATTCAGTTATATTTGGAAAGAAAATCGAGTCAAAACTTTACACTATAATGTAGGAACACAATTGTTATTTAAATTTTCTTCTCAATGACTCGGGTTCTTTTAACCATAAAATATTGTAAAGTTTCCACTTTTCAGTTTATTTATTCTAACGTAATATTCCATACTTAGTTTTCTTATTTCGATAGATTTATTCTGTAAAATTTTCTAGCACTCTGTTTATTTGCAAAGCTTTATTATTTGATGAAATAATAGTTATTATTATTTTTTAGTGCTTGAATGATAATAGCATGAAAAGATTCTTTAGAAAATTATTTATTTATAATTGTATATCCAGGTAGTACCAATGTTGCACAATATTGTACGATATTGTATAATATTATTTTATATTGAACAATATAATATAATATTGCCCAATATATGTAATCTATTAAGGCTATGGTCCTAAGTAGATAACTACCTACATACGAAAATAGCTAAATATATAAGAAAAGATTGAATAAAACATTAAACGTTTTCACAAATATTTGCTAATATTGAAGTGAGATGGTTCCTAAAAATGAAGACAAAAGCATGAGGAAAGTCTTTATTTTCATATAAAATATTCAAAATAATTTAAACAATTATAAATATTTCCTATAAACTTATTCTACTATTTTTAATAACAATTTCGCTACAGATATGAGCATTTAATAATCTATTCAACTTTAAAAATTATGGACATCTGTCCCGACACTTCAAACTTATCATTTTTTAAATCTTTCTACTTCAGGTACTTCAGAGTATTGAAATCTCTGAGTTTCTCTTTAAAACAAATAATGAAAAAAGTCTTTACTTTTCTTGAAATAACTGTAGAAATACGTGTATTTTTAAGCGATTGATACATAAAAAAGGATCCCATTTGGATTATAATTACTAATAAAATGTTTACTTGGAATTTATTAAGAATTTCCATACAACCTTCCTTTGCTTGTCCCCTTCTCAGGCAAGCATCAGTATTGAACAAAGCACACGCTTTGAGTATTCAATAAATCACACTTCAGACAATAGAAAGGAAATTCGAAGTGATATTCAGGCGTCTCGGCGTCCGTTATAATTTCCTCAAACGAGCTTTCAGTATTAATAAAGTAAATTTTAACTATTTTAAATCTGTACAAATACAACCAATACATGAAACAATAAAGCGTGTTGTGAAATTCAAATCTGTATCTAACTCAAATTCTTCAAAAATAAAAGAAACAGATTTAATAGAAAATTTGTGCCAGTTACAGCTACAAACTATCAGGTCACAAAAATTTCAATGAAAATTGATGATATTTCATTTACATAACGTTATCTTCTTATCCACGAAATCAAATTTGAAAATTACATCGGTAGTTAGAATTTGGTAACGTTTGATATGTTCCAATCATAAGATAAGTTTTATATGCTAGAAATGAAAAGCTATTTTTCATAAAATTATTTATTTATATATATAATTCAGGAATACATAACCGCTCATACAATTTAAAGAGCTCTTATTCAATTCTATAGTGTCTAAAATATCAGAAATTCACAAATACTACAAAACTTGATTACTGGTATTTTATTTAAATTATCCATGAATTATATATAAAAAATATCAAAGAAAAGCAATGTTTCTTAATAAAAATCTAAAAATACAAATTCATTTTACAAGCATCAAACTATTAGACATCCCAGTACATATTCTGATGTAGGTAACTTTGAAAAATTAATTTTATTAGTTTTCAGCTGTTGAAATATGACGGGGCTTTAGTCTTAATCCTTCTGTTTCTATTCATAAAAAGAGGCAGTAGCTTTGTTTACGCCAAGAATATTAAGTTAGACTTAAAATAGATGTTAAATAAAATTAATTAATTAATTTAGTATAGCATTTTAAAGTTTTCAAAAGATAGGTCAATTCTATTTTACTTCTATAATAGTTTAACTGAAAATTTGAATTGATAAGAATAAAAAAAAATAATAGAATAGGTGGTTTTGTTGAATTCCAAAGTATTCGTTTGGCATTCTCGAACGAAATTTGCAAATACTATTTCTTCGCAGGTTAAAACATAATCTACTATCATGTTATAACAACATCTGTCCTGTTGTGAGTCATCCACTTTCTTTATTTTCTGATGAAATTCTTAAACTTGCTCCACGATAATGTTTTTGAAGAATTTGAGTGAAATATTCTAAAAATTTTGAAATTAATGAGCATTTGCGCTCACATTGCACTCAAAATTTCTTAAACTGTTAACTAAAGCTTGCAGCATAATTCTAAGCATTGTTGTTTCTATTTTTTTTTTTTGCTATATTAAAATACTAAAAAGAATCCAACACTTTAGTTCTGTTTCATTAACAGGATTAAAGAAATTTGGATAGTTTGTGAATCTGTGTTATAGCTTCATAAGCAAAATAACCTCCAGGAAAGAATGATCGCTTTTGTCTAGTGGTCTAATTGCTCGGCTACGAGTTCGGTCCTCAACCCCAATTCATCTATAATAGTGAGCCATGATCTTGAATACGTTTCTTTCTACAGCTAATTTGATGCCGTCTTATTGGCATTAAAAGTCACCGAAAGCTTTAATACAACTGTCAACATTACCAATAACAACTCTTACACTCTCTCTATACGATTACCTCACTTACATTGTTCTTACCATCCATACTCCCCACCAAAACTGGTGGGAGAGTATGTCATAACTTTATAAGTTTGATAACAACCTCCCGTAAGGTGTGATCACTTTCGTCTAGTGGTCTAGTTATTCGCCTATGAACCTTAAAGTTGCGAGTTCGGTCATAAACATTCATACTCCAAAGGTATTAGAAACTATTGTAACCTTTCATTTTTTTTAGTTAATACTTTAATTTAGGCATGAAAACAATGCATATCTTTATTTAGGATTTTTAAGGATGGTTTCGAATGTACGTAGAATGAAGGTAAGATTAGTTTGTCTATTTTTGCATTCTTACTCTTATTCCTCAAAATTTTTTTTAAACTCTAACTTACTTTGATTTCTCTGCAATTTGTTTCTCTATAGTATGCCACACATTTTTTTAATCAAATGATATTGTTTGATTCTTTTTTTTATGAGCATAAAAGGCAAGGATATTTCTTATGCCCTTAATTATCCGAATCAAGAATTTACAAGTTTTGAGTTCATGCCTATTAAAGATTAATGTTCATGAATAATTATCATCAACATGACCGAAGTATCATGTTTTCAACCATTTATTACACAATTTTATGTGCTGACATTTTGGAATTTTTTTTGTCTGATTTATTGTAAGAATAACTTGATATTTAAAATTTTTACTATTCTACAATATAGCTACACTGAAATTTAAAGATTTCATATAATCGAGAGAAAAACTTTCCTATTTGAAAAATTTGAGCGTCAACTACAAATGCCAATATTAAACAAAATCTATTAAAAAAGTTCTTAGAAACAATTTATGACCGTGGAAAATTTCCTAAAGAAACAATTTACTACAAAGAAGTTATTAATCTCTTGTTACTAATGGCACTTGCCATGGACAGGCTCGCAGAAGCAGTCAGTGATTTTAAGCCGAGTGTGTCTCTTGTGTCAAGTAGCACCAACTAGGGCCAAAAGTACGACTTAGCTACACACTCATCACATTCGCTTTCACAGCCCTTTTTTGCAGGGGTGCACATTCATACACCTCACAGAAGAACAAGCACGTCCTGTCCGGGGCACAAACCCGAGATGTCTAGATCATGAGGAAGACACACTACCTCTGATCCAGCAAATCATCAGTCTAATTTATTCAAATCTAATATAATTTTTAAAGTACCTCATCAATTACAAAGAGTGGAGTTTATAGAAAAAATATATATTTTTATATTCGAAATCTTCAATGCAGTTAAAAACTGTTAAACAATTATAAATACCAAAAAAGAATCTTAGTGACCTCTGACATTAGAGAAATAAATCTCAACAAATATGATGCAGTTTATTTTTCAATTTATTACTCCTCAAACACCAAGCACTTACAAGCACAGTTCTCTGCACTATGTACTTTTGTAATTTCTGGAATGTTATGACGTCAAAGCTTATTATTCAAAATGCATTATTTCAACGATTATTTAGGAATTAGTCTTTCGTGATGTACATTTTCTGCCTGTTCAAACCTATTCGCTAACTCATTAAATGCAACACGTCCTTTCATTAAAGATTAATGGTACATTATTTGGAAGCCAAATTTTGTATTAGTAATGAAATTATTTAAATGACTATTTCCCAGTAAAAGGCTTAAACTAGCACGCTGTACCGTTATATTTACGTAAGTGGAAATTTCTATAAGGCTTTTATTCGAAGAATTATATTACTCATTATTTCAATTAAAATTTAAGGGCATATGATTAAAACAAATAGTATAAACAATCAAATTATATTGAAAGGAAATTTTATTACCTAAGTTGGATACTATCTTTTCAGTGATATTATATTTTATATCCATATTTGAAGCAAAAATATTAGACAAAGCTACAAAGTCAGTTTAAATACAAAGGCATTAGAAATTAGATTTAGAGATTAAAAAGAATCAGCAAAAGATTTGGATCTAACTCGCAAATGTATACAATTATATACAATCTCATTAATGAAGCATTTATTATTGACGTTTAAGTGTCCATAACATTTTGGGATTTCGTATTTTGCATGGTAAAAAAATAATAAAAAATTTGTTTAAGTACCCATACAGGATTTTGATTTTTGCTAAATAATGTATCAAAATTATAGAAGTCTTACACTTTAATAAAATTTGTTTTTGTAATTTTATCCAAAATGTCCACTAATGCTCTACTCAGTATTATTATGCATGTTTAAAAAGTTTCAGGAAAGGAAATAATTTTACATTTTCCTTCTTTATCTTGACTTTTACTTTTAAGAACACCAGTATAATATGTCAGTAAAGTATCTTATACTTCGCTTAATGATTTTAATTGTTAAATAGTAAATGAATAATTAAACTAAAATGACATGCGTTTACAATAAACGAAAATAATACATATTTTTAAGAAAATACTTACTGATTACAACCATAATTTTATACTTATTAAGCTTCAGATAACAGAGAGGAAATTTTACAGTTGAATGTTATTTTAATTATTCCAAAGAAATTGTTTTATTTTAGAGCTAAAAACCTTTTTAAAAAATGAATTTTTTAAAAAATATTAAACTATTTTAATCAGTCATTTTTTCAGAAATTTTCAAAATAATTATTTCACATTCTAAAAGAATTTAGTGAAGATTTTTTGTAATCTGAGAGAAAGAGCTTAGATTAAAATATTTATAATTCGCAACGATTGCATTTGACTCATAGCCTAAAAATAGCCAAAACACGATTTTTGTATCTATAAAAAATTGGAAGCTAGTTTAAAATACTTTTCTCCTTTAAGTAAATAATATTTGATTCACAATTTAAATTCATTCATTTCACGACTTTGTTGTTTTTGTTGTCGTGTTCCATTTTACAACGGAAGGAGGGGTGAAGTAGCTTCTGAGAGTATGAACCCCGGAGCACCCGAGAACAGAAATCTGACTTAAAGTTCACACACGTCATAAACTCTTTTTACGGGGGGGGGACTTCATTCATACATTACATTCATTCCTCCTTAGATTGTAATTTAGATCTGGAACAGAGAACAATCACCTCTAACCCAGTACCACCAGTAGTATTACTCTCGAATTTGTGGCCACAACAGGTTTAGAGCGCATCTCACACAATCTTCGGCTGCCGAATTCGAATTCGCAGCACAAGGGAAGTGAATCCAGTGCCCTACCTACCAGACTATAAATGCTTTTTTTACGACGACTTTTGTGACATGAAAACAAAATTGAAGCAAATTTGAATAAAACTCAACACTAAGTATTTTAAATAAGACTCATAATCCATAAAAAAGGATTAAGTTCAGGGCTACTCTATAATGAAAAAAATTTACAACAAATTAAGAAAAAAAACCATAACACTAAGGAAATCAAATTTGTTTGTTTTAAACAGAATTTAAAGTTATAGAACAAAATCCCATGAATAAATTTACAAAACATATACTTTAAAAAATAATAAAAGTGAAATATCGATTGCAATATTGATCTAACTTAATTGATCTGGTTCTTTGGGGAAAACAAAACGTTTAGAGCGTGTTTTATTGACCGAAATAATTTTTTAAATCTCCTGGCAAAAAGTTTACTAAAAACTAATCATTCTTTGTTTGTATTTGATATCGATTAGTTAAATAAAGTTTTGCATGGAACATTTTCCAGGAATTATAAACTTTTATTCAATCAAATAAATAAACTATTTTTAATATAAAAATAAATCTTTCACTAAATTTAATTGTACTAAATTACATATTCAAAGCTATCAAGAAAAAACAGGGTCAATTAATAACACACATTAATCTGAAGCAATTTTTAATTACTTAAAAAATCGCAATTTTTTCAACTACAAGTAGTTATGATGAAACCGAAGTACTCAGGCTGAATTCTTGAATATAAAACAACAAAATTTATTGTTATAATTTTGTGAAATGTATATAATAGATGTTCCTCCATGAAAATTAGCTACTTATTTATATTTTGTTGAAATTGGAATGTGAAAGTAAAATAACTTTGTTAAATGCATTCATATTTTTAAACAAATAAATTCATGAATATTTAAAAAGTTAAAATTTTATTCTAATCCTTTACTTTGATAAGAAACATATTTCAATGTGCTTAAAAAATCCACTTTAGCATAAATAAATAGTTTTGAGATAAAAATATTAACTTTAGAAAAAAGGAATGCACTTAGTTTATTTTAAAAAGTATTTTTTAAATTAAAAACGATTTCTAAATCAATTGAAAATATTATCTCTATACTATTCTATTAATTCTAAATCATTATTAAATGACCAAAGAATTTGCTTTCACTGATTATAAAAAGTATGTATCAAAATTTAAAAAAAAAAAACATTTTAGAAAGAGCTTAGAATAAATTTATCTGAACCAAGTGAAGCCTTTATGATAAATTATTTTTCCTATAACTTGTTTTAAAAAGTATAAATTTGAAAACACTTTATTTTTTAAGCATAGATATAAATTTCTCTTTCTGACATTATAAACCGTTTCCAACCTTTATAGAGAATATTAATTTAAATTAAATCTAAGTCATTAAACGTAAATAAAAAAAACTTTAAAAAAGCATTTTTACAATTTCCTTCAAACAGCCTTCTCTTCCATATCCTTATGCATCAATTTCATACGAAAGACGTTTTAAAAAATCGTTTCTGAAAAATTAAACCAAAAAAAAGGGAAAAAGTTAGTCCCAATCTAATGAGGCATTTTCAATAAATTACTTTTCCATTATCTCTTTCCAAAAAAAAGTCTATTGCTTTATTTTCTCGTTATTTTTTAAGATAAAGATAAAAAATTCTTTTTCGCAAATTATTGGAATTGGATAGGATTTAAGGTTTTTTCAAAAATGCTTAATTTCAATTAAATCTGACTATGGTATTTAAAGTAAATGAATAAATTGAAAGTTCAGATAAGAATAGAATAAAATTAAAGTTACCGCTAATTAAAATAAAGTTATAGAATAATTAAAGCAACTATGTTCAATTTGAAGTTTTTGAAAAATGCTCTGAAATAGTGACTTATTTTTTAAAACATCTTGGGCGAAAAACAATTGGAAATGCATCTATACAAACAAAACATACCAGTTAAGTAATAACAGTTTTTTTTAATAAATAAATGGTTGTTTTTGGCTAAAAAGAGGTATAAAGCAAAAAGAAAACTTTTTGAGGCTTATCAAGTGATTTGCTTAAAATTTTGCATATAGATTACGAAATATAATAACTAGTTACTGAACTAAAAAAATAAACTGTATTTCTATGTATTCATTAAAAACATTTATCGAATGATAAATAGCAAGAATTTGTCAACCTTTTCATATTGTGAAACATTAAAAAATAATAGAATATTTCTGAACGAATATCTTACTTGTTCTCTAGTTTAGCAACCGAAGAACAAATTGAAAATTCACTGTAACAACTTTAAACAAAAAGATTTTGGTAGATTTTATTTTGAGAGGAGTTTTTTAAAGAATTCTAAGAAATATTAGATTTCGGGAAAATAGAATTCTTTCAGGGAAATAGAAAAAGAAGAAAAATAGCAATAAAATGTATATAATTTCAAAAATAAAAATCAATATAACTTTAAAAAAGGAACATACTTCAAACGATTTTAGAAAGAAAGTTGTTTAAATATTAGTTAAGCTTATTAAATAAAAAATGATTTTTGGGAAAAAAACCCTTGAATTTTTAACATAGCTACCCACTTTTAAAAAAATCTCTTACAACAATCTAAATTTCGCTTACAGAAAATTTTACTATCCTTGAGTATCAAATTCAAATGGAAAAACTACTTCCTAAATGTTACTTCTGAAATTGACAAAGGAATTTCCGAGGAATTATGTTTAAAAAATTTAATTACCCCCAAAAAATTTAAAAATATTTTTATTCCATAACCAATAATCTACCCTATTTTTGACAAATACACTCTCAAATAAAGATTTTATCCCAAGTTTTAAAATTAGGAACCTTGAACATGACCATGAAAGTTTTGGCAAACAGTAGTTGTGAAATATACATTTTTGGTATGAATCTATTGAGCGAATATGTATTTTAAATGTCTTTTTTTCAATAAATTATAATAAAAATTTTCCAATAAATTATAGTTATAATGGAGTTACAATTGCAGTCACAGACAACATAACGAATTCCATGGATTTGAATCATTGTGTACACAAGTTATTCCATGCATGTGAAAATACAAATCGATAAACAGTCGATATTTTGACTGATTCGTTTCAAATATTAAGGATGCACTCTTTAGAGGCTAAATCTTTTTTCTAATTTCAACTATCTAGCTCTTTAAAATTTGTCATAGTGACGTTGATTTACACTTGAACAGCTATATACCCAGACTACTTCTAAATGGATTTCTTTCAAAATGTAATAGAAGTCTAAAGTTTTGGTTTAAATATACCAAATTTCAGCTATCTAACTCTAAAAGGTTCTGGATTACCAAGTCAACATACAGACACAACAACAAACATTTTTATTTTATCATGTCAGAATATGATGCTGTTTTTAGGATGGATTTTTTAGCGTCAATCCGTAAGCGAAAAAAAAAATTACTATCTGCACGAGCATCTCAAAAAATCAACTTTTAATAACGCATTGCCATTGCACTTACAAAAGCTCTGATTAAAAGCAAAATTAATGACTACAGCTAATAAAACCTAGAAAAATGTCGTTTTGACCACGTGACTGTATGAAATGAAATAATTAAGAAATGGGATATTCTTTTCAACAATAAATGCGATACAAAGTTTTTTGGATCGTTTGCAATACTAAAAAGACTCATTCAATAAAACCATTAAAATGAATAAAAATATAATTTAACTTGAACGAGCACGTAGTGCTTGACCGTTCAAGAAATTATGTTTTGACACTATACATTGAAATATTCATAGCAGATTTCATTTTGATCTTCATTTTTTTGCATTGCTTTTCAAAAAGGTCTAAAATGCGTAGATTTTTGTCAAATTATCGAGTTCGAATTCTTTGATGAAACTTCACATACGAGAATATTATAATTTGAGATGAAAAAAAAATTATCTTTCTTTTGAATCATAATTTAACATCTTAATTAATAGAAATTATTCTGTGTATTTAATACGCGTAAAGTCAGCAAAGAGGTTTGTTATTATAAGGAAAGTTTTAATAATTTAAAATTTTTCGCTTAACGGATATCTCACTTTCATATTCATCCTAAATGTTTGAGTATTACAGAAGTTTTCAATTTGAATGTCATCGCAGTTCGAGAGCGAGAAAAGAAAGAAAACTGAAAGACATCTACTTTTCGATTACTTCCATTTCTACTTTTTGAGTTAGTCACAGTTAACTGCAAAGCACAGATCCAAATTTTATTAAAAAAATACGCTAAGATAATAAAAATTTTACAAAATCTTTCAAAACTGTTACATTATAAGAAGAAGGAAAAAATGTTAAGAAAACACACGAAGTTTTGATAAGAGAAGCTCAGGTGTTACAAATTTTTATGGAAATTTCTGACAACCAGAATCTTAGATACGTGAGTAATATGTGCTGGATTTATTAGTCACCTAAGTTTATGCTCTGTTTTTATTAAATGCGACAACATACTAACTTTATCTTAATAAATAATCAGTCAAAATAGATTGCATTACCATGGGAGCGAATATATTTATCAGTTCTGTCTTTTTTTCTTGTCCTATCTTCTCCCAATTTCTTCGGATGCTTCGTATGTTATTACATATTATGTACCGTGTAAGACTGAAGGCCATTCTAATACATCTCGCCATTTGGGAAAGAAAAGAAACTGTTCGCTATGATGGATTACCCTTGGAGAAAAAAGGAGAATATTCTCATCTCCTGTTTTATCATATAAATGTGATGTACCGAATTTCCGCTACAATAATGAATACGCCATAAAATAAAAAGTTCCTTCGGCATTTTTATTTCATGTTCCATTATTTATTATTTCGGAGTAAGTGAATCGAATAAGTTTAGGATCCTGTCAGCGAAAAAGTCTCTCTCTCTCTGTGTGTAATTGGAATTATTTTTTTTATTCGACAACAATGATTATCATTGAGTAATCGACCGGCTTGCTGGCACAGAGGTAGCGCGTCTGCCTCGTGTTCAGGAGGTCCCGGGTTCGAGTCCCGGTTAGGGGATTGTTGTTATTCTGTGTGCTATCTGTGAGATATGTGAATGTGCCCCCCTGTAAAAAGGGGTTGTGCAAGCGAATGTGTGTGTGTTTCATCTTCATATGAGCTAGAAGTCAGACTTCTGCCCTCGAGTGCTCAGGGGTTCATACCCTCAGAAGCTACTGCACCCCTCTTTCCGCGGTAAAAAGCGTACACGACATCATCATCATTGAATAATCTCGTCCTAAAGCAAAATGTTGTACTTTTGCCGTATACTCTTCAAAAACTGTTATCAGATTAAAATTTTAAATGTACATAGAAAATACGCAAACATTACTGTTATTAAATAATAAAATAGATTGTCGTAATGTTTATGAATCATATAACGTTTTCCTTCTGTAAAAGTTTAATTTTTAGTCAGACATTAAGGATATCGATTATCACAAATTCTAAAATTTATTTGTTTTATTTGGCAACAAATATTAATTTCTAACATAAAGGCTAAGTCATCTGCTGTCCGTGATATATAT
>JAOUZG010036900.1:924726-954396 GCA_026289955.1 Argiope argentata | reverse complement strand
ATATAACTTTAACGTATACTTAGTACAAAGAAAGTTTAATAAATTTTAAAAAAATTCAAAACCGAAATTTCTCCGATTCTAAGCTTTAAACAACTCCAAGTTCAGAGAAGCCTATTTTTAGAAAATGCCTATCATCAAAAATAACTACTACTATAACAACAACAAAAAAAAACGCTTTGAGCTACATGGTTAAAATTCTTTTAAGTAAGTTCTTTACATCAAATTTGAAGATTTACTATCAATTTTGAGTAAAATCTGACCAGGGGAAGTCTATCTGTTCGAATATAATTTAATGATAAAAATAAAAAACGAGGAGAGCTAAATGGATACAATTCACTACACAGATTTAATATCTGTATTGAAGAGATACCTGTTAAATTTTGATCCAAAATCCAACCAGGGATTGACCATCTGTCGGTCTGTGCTTTCAGAAACTTGTAATACCTATAATTCAAAAACTCAATAACTTAAATGTATCAGAATTGATGCATAATTAAATCAAATTTTTATTCTTATCAGATTGAGAAAAGCGAATATAAAACAAAAATTCGATTTTGTTGTTACTTATGGCACTTTACAAGCCTGCTGATAGACATGTCAGCGATTTAAGCCGAGTGAGCGTCTCTTGTTTTCCAATAGCACCACCTACGGCCAAGAATACGACTTAGTACATACACACGTCACAAACCCTTTTTACGGAGCGGATTTCATTCATGCGTTTCATTCGTTTATCTACAGATCGTAATTTATATCTGTAGAGAAGAATGATCACCTCTGAACCTGTACCCCCAGTGGTATTATTCTCTACATGGAGGTCTTAATAACCATCACAGATTGGAAATGCGCCAGACACCACCACATACGGAAAATCTTCGTCTGGCGGGTTCGAGTTCGTAGCCCAAGGACGAGAATCAAACGCCCTACCAACCAGGCTATGGCGGACTGAAATTCGCCTTTTATATACAATCAAAGTGTGTAATAGATTAATCATTAAATAATTCACTAAAGATTACAGAATAAATCCAGTTAAACTTATAAATTCAAAAAAGATTAATATTTATTATCTATTGTTCGCCAGTGCCAGTGAGACGTTTTTTTGGAATAACTCTTTTATTAGGAAGTACGCAAGAGAGTTTCTGAAAACCACAAGTTTTGGTTTCATGAATACAATCAGGAGATAAAGTTTCAGTTTTCACTTCATTTAAATTCGATCATAGTATCATAGATGTATGACGTTGAATCAAAATTTATATAGGAATTGTTAGAAAACTCATTATTCCATAAAAATATAAATTTTTTAAAAGCTAGAAGATTTTTGTGATATTAATTATTAAAAATTTTAATATCCCTCTTTTAACTTTAGTCCAAGAATGTTTATTTGGAATATAAGAGTTAAGCTACTTTGTTACGTTTATCAAACAATGGTTGTTGACTCAGGGTAGACAGTTATTTTGATTTACTCAAAATCTATACCAATTTTATTAATGTATGAAAGTTGGTTAGTCAAAATTATAAAGGGAAAGATGTAAACCAAATAATTAGAGCGTAAATTTTTTGTTCTTTAAAAAAGAACCGATAGTATTTATTGCACCTGCGTACTTATTAGCAATGTTCATAAAACTTTAAAAAAATAATAACAATGAGGGTATCGAGGATCATTGAAAATTCTTTTGTTATTGAAGTGTGAAATAGAATACACGTCTGAAGAGTTAAGAATATTTTGGAATTTAAATTTTACTGTCATCATTAGAATGTATGGTGACCATTTAAAGGGCAGCCATAATATATGACATTGTCTTCTCTTTGCATGGCAATTTCAGCCACTAAACTCAAAATTTGACTTGAAACTTCGAAAGGGAGATATAATCACCCCTTATATCCTAATATGCTTTTTAATATTCTTCTCCCAAAGACTCATTTGTTGGAAATAAAATACTCTTCTCCGTTGTCACAGCACAGAGATTGCGCGTCTTTCTCATGATTTGGGCGTCTCGAGTTCGAGTCCCAGCTAGGACATGGTTGTTCTTATGTGTATTATCTTTTAGGTGTGTGAATGTACCTTCCTGCAAAATTTTTTTTGTGCAAGCGAGTGTGTGTATTTCATCCTCACGTGAATTAGAAGTCAAATTTCTGTTCCGGGTGCTCAGGGCTCTTTACCCTCAGATGCTACTGCACCCCTCTTTCCGTTGTAAAGCGGATTCGTCATCATCATCATCAAAGTATTCTTCATAACATGATGCCAACACAAACACCAATCAGAGATTAAATGATCAGTGAGTGAGAAAATGATTTCTAACAAGTGATGATTAGCATGTTTTCCTTGCAGTGTGCTTAATATCTTGGTCATGGATCTCTAATCTTTTTCCAATAATTTGAAAATTCTTTGAACTTGTATTGATCTTTTTTAAGCAATCGATAGATAGTAAATGAGAATAACAGTCAATCGCAATAACATTTTTATAGGGCTTGATGCCGGCTTTCTGGCACAGAGATAGCGCGTCTTCCTCGTGTTCTGGGAGTCCCGGGTTCGAGTCCCGGTTAGGGCATGGTTGTTCTTCTCAGTGCTATCTGTGAGGTGTGTGACTGTGCCCTCCTGTAAAAAGGGGCTGTGCAAGCAAATGGGGTGAGTGTGTAATTAAGTCGTACTTTTGATCCTAGTTTGAGCTACTTCAAAAATAAGAGACGCTCCTTTCGGCTTAAATCTGCTGCTGTATTAGCAGGGGGCTTGTCCTTGATAAGTACCATAAGTATCAACAACAACAACATAGGACTTAATTGTGTTTTAGAGAGATAACTGGTTGTAATTTTAAAAAATATGATTAATATTTCAGTCAATTTTCTGATTATACGTAAAAGTGATATATTTATATCAAACTTGCATCAAAAGTATACCTTATGCCAATCGCAATTATAAAACCTTTTATTTACATGTAACCTTAATTTACTTTTACTTTCAATGAACATTATCACTAACTGCAGGTTATGTTCGTTATATCATGCTACTTCTAACTAGTTCAGCTACGTGCCGGCTTTCTCGCACATCTTCTTCATGTTCTGGGAATACCGGGTTCGAGTCCCGGTTTGGGCATGATTGTTCTTCTGTGTGCTATCTGTGAGGTGTATGAATGTGGCCCCCTGTAAAAAGAGGCTACGCAAGCGAATGTGGTGAGTGTGTAGCTAAGTCGTACTCTTGGTTCTAGTTGGCGCTACTTCAAAAACAAGAGACGCTCCTTTCGGCTTAAATCTGCTGCTGTTTCAGCGGAGGGTTGTCCATAATAAGTGTCATAAGTAACAACAACAGTTCAGTTATGTCTTCTCAACCTTTCAATTAAGGTTTAATTTCGTAGAACTAAAAAAGTGTTGTATAAATTACTCAGAAAAATTCAGTTCGAATCCTCTGGTTATTTCTACGAATCTCAATCAATTAAATAAGATGACATTAATGTTTTAGCACAAATAGACGCTTGTTGTTCCTACACCTCTTATTTATTTTCTTTCGATATAACCAAGAATTTGTCTTTATAAAAAGCTTTTTCCATTTACAAATAAATGTTTAACGCCTGGCAATTATAACAAAAACTTTCGTTAATTTATGTATTTATACAAGTCGCTGTGGAGTGGAATTTGGAGATTGCGGTACGGGTTCAGATGTTATTAGCAAATCATAGTTACATGTTATTATGAAATCTGCCTTAACATATTTTTTGTATTGCTTCAAAATGGTATTTTAATATAATTAAATTGAACCTAAAAGCGCGTAGCTAAGAATCTATAATTATAAAATGCATTGATTTAGAATAGTGGAAAATTTCTTTATAAAAATTAAATATGAAAAAATAAAATAGCACTTTAATGTAGGTAGAGCAATAAATAATAATTATTAGGAAAGAAAAAAAGTCTTCAAATTAATATTTAAGGAAAAAATATCTTAATAAATATTTAAATAATAACTATTTTGAGGGAAAATTATAAATCTTAACATTATCAACGAAATAAGAAATACGATTTCATTAAAAATATTACCATTATATCTGATTGAGATACTCACATTTTTTCGAAATGTTTTTATAAAGAAATCAAATGAATATCCATTATATTACGATTACGAGGTCAGATATATTAATAGCTAGAAATAATGAACAGTAGTACTAAAACAATGTACAGTAGTATTTTTTTAAGCTACTAATTTACGCCACAATATCTAACGGACATCTTTGAAAGTTAGAGCTCAAGCTCCTTTCAAATAAAACATTTTACCCTTTTCTTAATCGACATTTGTTATCTTTCATAAGTTATGTAAGCCTAAGAAAACTCTTTCCGATAGACCTTTTATTTTCTTTTGACGACCATTTAGTTGCGTGTAAGATAGAGAATCTTGAAAAAGAAAGAAAAAATGGACATTCGAATCGCAAGGCAAACATTTAGTACAAGCATACCTCATTAGAACTGAAATGACATGTTAAAAGGGACGCGATGGCACAAACACTGTTGCACAGGCGGAGCTTAGAACGGTTGCCATGGTTACTGATCACGTGAGGATGGATCGTTGTCAATATCACTTTTCGAAGTTATTTACTTATTACAAACAAAATTGTCCATTGCCTCCGTAAACTCAGAGTGGTGGTAAGGAAAGAGAACATGAAGTGAAAATCGTTACTGGGCTTTTTCAAGTGTGATGCATGATTGTATAAATGTATGCAAAAGGTAAGCCTACGTCAATCAATTATATTTGAAATCTCATTTTTATTTATTTATTTTAGCCGCCTTAGACAACCAGTTCGTTCTATAGGGATTAATAGTTGCTAAAAGTTTGGAAAATCTTATAAAAGTAAATTATTTTTAGTAGATTCTATAATAAAGAATTTTCGCATTTCAAATTTTAATAGGCACGCAACTCAAACCATTAAACAATTCATACCATTCTGACCACCATGTTATACATTGTTTTTAATTTTCTGTCAAATCTATAATTATGATATAAATCATATAAAATAATATATTTTTAATGGAGGCATTAAAAATTATAGGCCATTAAAAGTTTATACCATTTTGTTCATCATGTTATAATTCTTTATATTAATTTTCAGTTAAATTTACAGTCATTAAGTTGGCAAAAAAATGACATAAATTTAATTAGAGGAATTATTTAAGAATGAAGCATAATGTACAAAACACACAAAAAATGCGCATACAAAATAAACAAACTGTACAAAATCAATATACAAAAAAGGGACTTAATCGTCTAATTTAATTAAAACCAAAAACGGAAAATTCCAAGTTGACAAACTTATAGCGAAAAAAATCATTAAAGTTAATTACAACAATGAAATCTAATGTTATAATTTTTTCTTAAAAATATCATTAAAATAGATTTTTTTTAAATGCATTGCTAATGAATGATTATCTCTGAAAAGATTATTTTTTTGGAGAGGGATTTTAAAATGGCACGAAAATCATTTTTGGGGAATAATATTTTCGAAAAATAGGATAGGTGGAATTGTCAAGTGTCGCTTATTTTTTAATTAATTAAAACTTCAAAATAACTGCTCTTACGTGCATATTTGTACCCTCCAAAACACTTGTTTGTCAATTTCAGCAATTGTAAATTACTCTAAATAATTTTTCAAAACATTAACTTAAGAGAAAAGCAATTATTTGTATTTATATCTCTAGAAATCATTTTAATTCTTTAACATGTATTTTCAATACACAAAAATGCCTTCAGCAAATGATAATATTAACACTAAAAAATGACCTCCGATAAATGAAGAAGGAAAAATGCTTTTATTCATTTTTGAATCATTAAAAATTTTTAAAAACTTATGATAGTTAAATTATTCTGAATGCTTAATGTTTAGATTTTGCTCTTGCTAACAATAAAACTAAGGAATATCCATATAGTTACAAAACTTTTGTTCTTTAAAAGAAGTTAATATATTTGCAAAGCTATTTGATATCAGATATTGCCGTTGAAAAATTTACCATTTCGCATTACCCAGAAAAATAATTTAAAAATTAATAACTGCTTTTAATTTAGGGTTTTGGATATGACACAATGCTCTTAGACTCTGAATTCGTAAGAGAAAAAAAAATCATTGAAAATTAGAAAAGGTAGACAGAAAAAAACTATGCCTTTTAAACGAAGATAATTAATAACAAATTTATTTGTTATCAAAGATTATAGATGAAAAATACAGAGTATCATATTTTTTGGGAAAATATTTTGAAGCTGAACTAGATTACATTTACAATATTGATTGAAAATGATATAATATGCTTAAATTCAGTCTTGTTTGGATAAAAAGGCAAGAAATTTAATTATTGAATTAAAAAAGCAATATAATCCTTATAATATCTTAAAAGAACATCGTTTAAAAGTAAATAATTCAGTTAAGAAGTTATTTGATATCTAGGATTAATATTAAAGAAGTTGCTTTTCCCGATATCTAGAAAAGTGTTTTGAAGCCGAACTAAACTACTTTATATCAACTTTCCAGAAACAATCATTGAAATAATTGGACTTAAATTGGAAGTTTCTTATCAAGTGAAATTCTTCTCTAGCATCTCCTGGAACTGTGAAACGAAAAAAAAATAGAGAATGGATTTAATCTATATTTTCGAACATAAATATCCAAAGACCATAAAATAAGGAAACTTCGATAATAAATTTTCATAATGAAGCCCAAACTCTTCGAAAGTGCTTCATTCAAATGGCTATAAAAGCACTTTTACGCATAAAAAGAATGTACACTAACATTTACAGCGATAGAATTATCTCCGAAGCTTGTCACTTCAATAAATTCGCTTCGTTTTAATAAATAACGAATTCGCTTTCTATAAAGAAATAACGGAATATGCTGTTTGTCGGCGTGATTTGATTAAAGAAGATTTCAATACTCGATATGAACAGAGTTAATTAGGCATGCATTTATGGTTTGGTAATGATTTGATATCAAACCATTAGATTTTTTCCAAGTGCTAAGATATTTGTTTTGTGCAAGATTTTTGGTTTGAATCTGTTGAAAGATATGGAAGCATATTAAATTCAAGAAAGCTAAAAAAATTATTTTAACTGTTCGATCTAATTTAGACGCTAATTTCTAAACAATAAGAACGGCTATTATTTCTAATGTCTTACTGCCATAAAGAAATATTTTTAAACTTTTCAGTTAATGAATGCCTTATTAAAATATTTATTCAATTTTTATACAGTGAATTATTAAAATTTTGTATAATCTATAATTGTATTAATCATGCTTGTTTCATTTTCATTTTAATTAAAAAAACACTTTTTTAAGGATCAAAACAGATTGCTGAATATCACTATTTTACGTGAGATTTCAGTCCATTTTAAAGTATTCCTAGAGAAAGATGATTAGTTATTTTTTCCTTGGTTTATCAACTAAGAAGAAAAAAAGGTAACATAAAAAAAACAATTTTTTAAAATCAATTCCTACTTAGGTAATTACGAGAAATTTTATTTTACCTACTTGTTACTAAATAATTGCAATAATTTTTTCGAGTTTAGTTTCACAATAGAAAGAAGGGTGCAGTAGTTTCTGAGGATATGACCCCTGACCACTCGAAGGCAGAAGTTTGACTTCTAGCTCACATACGTTGCAAACCCTTTTTTCCGGGGTGGACTTCATTCATGCATTACATTCAATCATCTACAGATCGTAATTTATATATGAAAAAGAGAACGATCATCTCTTACTCACAATGGTGTTATTCCCCACATGGATAAGTTGGTAAACATGACAGATTTAACATTCTCCAAGCACGGAGAATCTTTGGTTGCCAGGTCTAAACTCGTAGCCCAAGGAATGCGAATCTAGCACCCAAATAACCAGCCTATCCAGGCCTAACAATTACAGTTATTATAAATAATTTATCAAAAACTTATACTAGAATCGAATTTTCAACGCCTATTCAGGATTCAAAGGCAATTTTCTTGTTCTGTATTATTTTAATTTGAAAGTACTTCAAAATGAATCGGAAAAATCGATTAATTAACGATGTTTAAATTTACATGCCCCAAACATTAGGAAAATAAACTGATCGTTTAAAGTAATCGGCCGAAAACTTGTTTGGCCTAATCTCATTAGCGTGGGTGGAAAAACAAATTGAATTCGTTTCTTATTTGGTACAAAATTTCTCAGCATTAGTTTTTGCGCTTTTTAAACGATTATTTGATATCTTGCCTTAATATTCTTTATTTTATGCTTGACCCTACATCACTTATGATTTATAAGAACCGTTACTGATTATGGTTATTTTCTTGGTTATTTCGAATTTTCAAAATAAGTGTCTCGTTGTTTCCAATCGTCGTATTTAACAAATTATTTGTTTTAAAAAATCGATCTTCTCGCTTTGAAGCATTGAGATTTTTGATTGCAGTTACATAAATCGGAAGAAAATCTCAGGATTAAATGTTTCATGAAACAATGAAAAAATTTTAAGCTTTATTGTAACAATGAAATTTATTGGTGACACTAATGCTAAAAAGTTTTATTTTAAATTTTCTTGTCAATATTTAGGAAAAATTTATTCAACAACTAAATTGGTGTAAGTAAAAATATATTTTTTCAAATGCTCAAATATTTTTATGGTTATGTTTCTGTAAAATTTTTGAAATTTTAACGAAAAAATGCTAAAATCTTTTAAGTTTTAAAAGATAGCTACGACACATACATTCTAATATTTCGTAATTTATCTGCTTTAAATTTTATCGCAGTAGATCAAACAGTGTTTCAAATAAAGCACGACAGCCTACATGAACTCAATACAGTTTCTTTCATTAGTAATTTTTTTTCTAGAAATTTAACAGTTCTTTTGATTTAAGCAGAATAAATTAAAATAATTTGTGTCTTATTGCACCTTCCTCCCTTTTATTTTGTAAGCTTCGTTTCGTATGTGATTCACATAAACGAATGTGTTATTCTTAAACAGTACGAATGTGGTTTTTTTCATACATAATAACGTAATAAAAAGTAAAAGACCTTTATTTTGCTGACATAGTATACCTAACAGTCAACACCAAAAAAATATTTTTCTAATATAGTAAAAATTATATCAAACGCAGTCCACACACCTCATTTGACTAATAAATACTTCATTGACATTGCTTTAAGGTCCAGAACACTTAGTTGAATAGTAAATTTGCATGTATATTATGAATTTTATCATCTGGTATAGAAATAATGTGAAATAAAGTTTTTAATCAGATATTTCTTTTATAAACAGGAAACTCAATTTCATCAATTCGCATAATACATCACCTGCATATATTTTTTAAAAGAATCTACCAGTGAAAATGAATGATGAACTTTTCAACTAAATATTAAGAACGGGAACATTTTGGATTATTAACATTTTGGAACATTTATTGAAGATGCATTTGAATTTTATATATTTATACGCCGGCTTTCTGTCACAGATGTAGCGCGTCTTCCTCGGTTTCGAGTCCCGGCTCGGGCATGGTTGTTCTTCTGAGTGCTATCTGTGAGATGTGTGACTGTGCCCTCTGTAAAAAGGGCCTGTGCAAGCAAATATGTGTGAGTGTGTAACTAAGTCGTACTCTTGCCTCTCATTGGTGCAACTTCAAAAACAAGAGACGTTCCCTTCGGCTTAAATCTACTGCTGTACATCGGGGGCTTGTCCATGGCAAGTGCCATAAATAACAACAACATCGTATATTTATATATTAAGTGAAAACGTTTATTTCTTAAGCATCAAAGGCATTGTATACAAACGTCATTAAAATTAACTTTTTATTTCGTAATTCAAAGATTCTCAGGAGCATTTGTAGGAACAGTGTCAGTCAGGAGCATTTGCTAAATCCTGGTATATATTTTTCTTTCAGCTGATTCCTCTGACACTGGGATCGGGATATGTGGTTGGATTCTCACTGCTCTGTCTATGGTGATAGCAGTTGCAACATTTCCTTTATCAATCTTCTTTTGCATTAAGGTATGTAAATTAGCTTGAATTTTGTTATCAGAAGGTTTATTTTATTTAAATGATATGAAATTAATAATTAGAATGAAAAAAATGAAATTGAAATGTTCGTTTATTTTATATTTTGTTGTCCCTAAAGAAAATAATTAGTAGACAAAAAGTAATTTACGAGAAATATCGTTTTCCCTATCGTGTTCGTTAAACTTTCCATAATTGCTGCCACTCCCAGCTAGCATCTCCGGTAGCATTATTATACAATATTGTACTATATTATATTATATCATATCCTTTAATATTTAAAAATATTACAAAATATTATTAATTATTGTTTAATAACTACAATATTGTACAATATTTATGTGCAACAAGGATTATCAAGATTTCTGCATGTTTTACTCATCATCTGAAGGTAAAAATACCCTTAATGTCATTAAATTGATCGAAGAAAACATTATTGAAACAAATAAATTTCAAACAAATGTATCCCAAATTTTTAATGTACAATGTAATCATATGGCAATGATGCTAAAAAATTCATATTCTTCCAAGAAATTGCTAATTTTTATTGACAATCCAACAAACGAATTCAAACATATAGCACAATTAAAATTATCAATATTTTATATACTTACTTCTAATCCTGTTTTCATTCTTTTTTGATCACAAAGAATAAGAAAATTAATGAGAAAACACACAAGGGATACAGCAAAGAATTTTGAAATCATAGGTTAATAGCAGCTATTTTGTAATTGATTATAGTTTTCGTAATGTAATTGACAATTGTATCCCCACTTAATGTAATTGACAATAGTAATATACTGTAATGTAATTGACAATAATATTCCCATGTCAAGTTATTAAAATACACGAGATGGTCATGTACCATGGAAATATGACTTATGAATTATTATATAATATCATGAAATATATATGTATATAATAATTTGTTAATTTTCTATTTACACTATATCTTTCTGTTTATTTTTTTTCTCGTAATCATCAAACCAAATCAAAGAATTAAAAACTTTTTCTCATCTTTCTTAAATTTGTAAAACAAACAGAACTCTTTTTAATTACAGACAACTAGCTCTTACCCGCGACTTCTTACGCGTGGAAATTTTGATGTGTATATGTGAAAACTGACAGTCTAATCTCAATGTAAAATGTTATCAAAACCGTATACATGCATAAATTTTCAACGTCAATTGGAGCAACGCAAAGACTGGAATTTTAAGTACCAGTTGGGGTAACGCAATGCAGATTAGAAAATTTTAATTTCAATTCATCTATTTTATTTTTATTCAAAAGCACTTCTGAAGGAATAAAAACATCTATTAATTATCAATGTTTAATTTCAAATTTATCATACACTACGAAAATAAATAGAATCCTTTGAAATTACCAGTCGAAAACATGTTACGTCTAATATCATTAGCGTGGGAAAAAACTACTGAAAAGCTATGTACTTGAAACTATAAATGTACTTTTAAAAATTTAATCGAAAAGGATGAAAATAGGCAAAAGGAATATGAACAGAAAGAAAAAAATCAAGAGAAATGAACAGGAAATATCGAATTATATTAACACAAGAACAGCGAAAGAAAAAAAATTAATAAACCTTTCTTTAGAATAGTAAATAATATTAAAATGAAACAAAGGAAACAGAAGAATAAAAACAAATGATTCAAAAAGCTCGGGCAGTTGTTTTCAGATTTTTTTTTTTATTTTTTGATGGAAAAGTTAGTTTTTAATTAATAAAAAAATAACCACTCAATTAACCGGGATAAAAATTATCCTATGTTCTTCTGTAGACTATAATTTATCTCTGTGCTAAATTTCATCTAATTTCCTTCAGTCGTTCTGGCGTGATTGAACCACATCATCCATCCATCCATACAAACTTTCACATTTATAATAGTATAGATATAGATTTCTTTAATATCTGAAACAGACAATAAATTTTGAAATATCAACAATATGAAATTACAACTTAAATTAATAGATTTAATTATGAATTTTATGCAATGTAGAAACATTGAACAGGAATTAAGAATCTTAGTTTGTAATATATATTATTTAATTGAAAACCGATATTAATAAAGTAATATTAAAGCTACAACTGATTCGAATATCCCAAAGTAAAAATGATTTATTTAATGGCTGAGGTAATAACCGCAAAATTTTAATCCACGTTGAAAGGTTAAAAGGCGAAGTAGAAATCGATTTTTATGGAATTCTTGGATAATTGATTTATAGCTTCTCGGAGTTGCATATTTAAGCACATAGTTGAGAAGGAATTTTCTGTTCCTAAAATATTAAGACGAATATTATACATTTGGATAATGTCTTTAAATCATTAATATTTGTGTAACTTTTGCTGTGTGTGGTTTGGTCATTTGTTTACAAGTAACTTCGCATACTTGTTTAATTTTTGAAAAATAAATATGAAAAGAAAAAAGTTGTAGTGACTACCAAGGAAAAATTACGTGCTTTACAGCGACTAGACTCTGGTATAACAAAAACAAAATTAAATATTAAAAATTGAAATCTGCTATGCATATTTCAATGTATCATATCAGAACATAATTTCTCGAACGGCCAATCAATGAAAACGTTTTACTTAATTAGACTATCTAATCTACTTTTAAAAAAGATTTTTATTAATGTTTGAAGAAAACATCTCAACTAAAAGTGGCAGATTTTGCAAAAGTATGGATTAATCAAACAAATTATACTACTTTTTAAAAATATTTTACTCAAGTTTGAAGAGATCTTTAAAAAAGTTAAAAAAGCTAAAGAAATCATTTCAGTAAAAAGTGGCAAACTGGAGATTAAAAAGGTCTTTATTTGGAAATTCCAGCCATTTACCAATATTTTTGAGTCTTCTAAAGCCTATTTTAGAGAAAGTTGAAATTTAAAATTTCAATTCCTTGTCCACGCATTTTTGTCGAAGCCAAAAACCTCATTCTAAAAACAAAATCAGGCTCATGATAAAAAAAAATGTAAAAGAATTAAATTTAAAGATAACGTGTGACTTTATTGGTGTGTATTATAAAAATTCATATTTTCACAAAAGATATTATATTCTTGATATTCTTACTGAAGTAGATTTTTTTAAAATAAAATTACTGAATTCTAGCAAATAACGAAGTTTTTCCAGTTTTAAAAGGCTAGAAATCAGATTTAAGAATAAGAAGAGTCTGTTTTCTCTTATAAAATATCATATAAATAAATCATAATGTGGTAAAATAACTTATTTTACTATATTTGTCTTAACATTTCACCTTATTGCAGTGCTTTCTGTAACTCTTTATTTACTACCTTATCAAAAACGGGTAGATTTGAATATCTAATACAGTACAAGAAATTCTGCCGATTGATCTGTGTTCTAAATGCAAAATCATTGTTCTAAATTGAAAAGTTATTTAACGAATCAATATCCATATTATATCATCAATAAAAAATAAGGTCTAAATAGGAAAAAAATGACAGCTTCTTCTACATTTGCCAGTTACAAAGTAGATACGTGATATATAAACTCACAAAAATTGCCCGGATTCATTACAGACGAACGACCTTTTGTTTAGGTGATTTTGATCGATTTTGTGTAGTTCCTACGAATTGCACCTCTAAACACAATTAAGTCAGTAGACGCGGAACGAATCGATTCCTTAATGCTATTGGTTTGTAAACAAGAAAAGGCATTATACCTCTGGTAATTGATGCCTTTTTGTATGAAGTTGAAAGCACGAAGCACGCTCTTGCGTCATGTCGGCCCAAATCGTTAACATTTTAATATTTATGGCGTTGGAAACTGGATTCTGAAAACCTTCGTGACAAATGGTTTTAAACATTGATCTTAAACTAATTTACATAATCTATTTAGTTGGTTGAATGAAATCCTTTAACTAATTCGTGAACTGATTCTATCAATAAAGTTAATTTAGTAATAACAATAGTTATTAGTGATAATGGCCCGGAATGGCCTGGTTGGTAGAGAGTTGGACTCGTACTCCTTAGGTTACGGGTTCGAAGCTCACCGGCCAAAAGATTCCCCGAGTGTATGGCGACTGGCGCTCGTTAAATCTGTTCGTGGCCGCAAAGTACTCCATGTCGAGAGTAATATCACTGGTGGTACTGGGTCAGAGGTGATCGTTTTCTGTTCCAGGTCTAAATTACGATCTGAGATCAATGAATGAATTTGCATGAATGAAGACCGCCCCCTAAAAAGGGTTGTCCCGTGTGAGTAGCTAAGTCGCACTCTTGGCCCTAGATGGCGCTATTTGTAAAACAAAGAGACGCATTTCTCAGGTTTAAATTAGTTGCTGATCGTATCAGCGGGGACTTGTCCAAGGAGAGTGCCACTAGTCACAACAACATTCAAACAACGTTCGATGAACTTGAAGAATATTCATTTAGCTCATTTCTACTGTACATATCGAAATATGCCTATAAATATTTTCTTTTCTATTACAATAACTCTCCTTATGTTCATTAAAATTCCCAAATACACTACATCTTTTATTTCTTAAAATGTAAAAGGATCATATCTGAAACTATTTAAAAAAACATAATAATATTATGCATAACTCGTGGTGTCCTTAACAATTATCTTTCCCCGTTTCCAAGATAATTCTTGGTGCGACATGAAAAGTTTATTAATGAGTCATCAGAATTTTCCATGACAGCAGAAACGCAACAAAAATAAGTGTCATCTAGGGCAAGATATCAGTTTTTCTTATCATCACTACATTTAGATTTCAAGAGTTAATCCCAACAATTTTTTGTAGCAATGCATTTCAATATTGCCGTACAAGTCATCTGTAAGGACTTCTGCTCCCCATCATTATTGCAGTTGCACTGCATGAGTACGCTTTCTTTAATGACGAAGGGAATCCTCCAAGCCGGCAATCAATAACAACCAATTTAAGTAGAACTGCAAAAAACATCATCATGGCATCATTGTGAAAGTAACATACGTGCCGACTTGAATGGAGAAAGAAGTACTGAAACTGTACGGATCTCCGTTTGTAACCTATGTTTATCCCAACGATGGCCATCTGTCGTTCGATCTTACAGTCATCATAAACCAAATTTGACAGGAAGACTGACGATGACCTAGGAAAAAGACTCGTAACATACTATAACGCAAGAGTCATATTTGACAACAGAAAATGAATAAATCTGTAAAATGACTAAAAGCTACCAGCTGCGACTGCTTTATTGCAGAAAATATACGTGTGTTGCTTAGTTTATTAGACGAAATTGGTATTTAGAGAAGGTGAGATATCAAAATAAAACAGAAAATATAGTGAAAGTAACTAGAGTTATAAAGGCATAGGAAAAAAATTTCGTTTCTGAAAGATTTTCTGAAGACAATTTCTATTAACGATAAACCTTCTGTCCGTTTTTAAGGATAAAATTTTATAACGATATTCCTTGTTTATTTACACGAGAATTCAATTAGGTTGTAAAGAACAATTTTCCGGACAATATTAAGGAATAAAAGAAAGTCAAGCTTGTAATTTCAGTCGTTTGACATTCTGTGGTATTTTCAAAAAATGGAAAATTTATGCATCATTTGTTAACTCTTTCCCTCAGGAAATTCTCATATATGATACTAATTATTAAATATTTAAATTCTTTGGCAATGAAAAGTCTGTAAAAAAATTTTTGGAAGATTGGAGGTGAAATAACTTTCAACATAAAGTTCTCAGAGACCATTTTCTTTTCGTAAATTTTTAATAAGTAAATAAGTAAAAAAAAGTTAGCACCATTTTTACAGAGCAAAACTTCTAAAATTGTGATTCACGTTCTTCAATTCTCAAGTTTTCGTTCTTTTTAAAGCTTAAAAATGTCAATAAATTTTAAATAAGATTTTAAATTATAGGTCGTCCAGGAATATGAAAGGGCTGTTATATTCCGTCTTGGTCGTTTGTTACATGGAGGATCTAAAGGACCAGGTAGATGTTTTATTTAGCCCATTCACTTACAAAATAGTTTGTAATTCAAATTAAACTTGTCTGCTTGAATTTTTAATGTTTAACAAATGCAAAAAAGAAGATTTTAAAGTAAGCACTTCATTTTTTGCATACAGAACAGAAAACTTATTTAAAATCCTTTTTTATATATATAAAAATAGTTTAAGAGATATTACATAAATTTAATAGTTTAAATTTTTCATTCCATATTAGTTAATAGATAATGGTATTTCAAAATTTAATTAGCATCTATAAACAAAAATTGAGATAATTTTATTCAATTGCTTAGGGTTATTTTTTGTGTGTGTATTTAAATTCCCATCAATATTTTTTTTCTGGTTTTCCAAACCAACGTTTTTAATGTAATATTTTGGTGTATTACAACAACGTTGCCTGAAAAAAATTTATTTCAGAACTTCCTTTAAAAAACATTTATATTATTTCAAGTGCCAAAATTAAACAAAAAATACTGAACTAGTGCTTGCTGCATTGATATTTTATTTTAAAATCTATCTTTTATTATAACTTTTGTATCACATTGCTTTTAAAAATATTTACTTGCTATAATTTTATAGAATAATTATGAGTAGGAATTATTAATATTGAAAGATAAAATAGCATTATTTTTATAAGCAGAGTAATTCGAAAACTTATAAATAAAAGGCTAGACATTCATACTATACATTTTGAATGGAGACCATAGCAGTAATATTAAGTGGAATCAATAAATGTTTTAGATAAACAAAAAACGAATTACCAAAGAATATTACTGTGAAACAGGTTTTCTTGATTATATGAGGTAGTTGGAAGAAAAAATAACTCAAAAGTGCTTACTTCTATAACAGAATCTTTGCAATTAAGAATCAGTATTTCCTGAATTTGTTTTAAAAAATTCTAGGATTGACATGGGTATGTTATTTATCAACATCTTTTGTAAAATTTTCACCTTTGAGTGGACCATTCCAATCGCCTGATTCACTAAAATTATATCAACCATTAGAATATTGTCAAAATTCAATTTAATTTTCATTGCATCTTCGATTAGAAAGATATGACTAACTTTTACTCGCTTCAATTTTGAATAAAAAGCAAGCAAAATTTATGTTTCTTGTGTTTTTCGAAATTTTAGTCGTCAGTTTTTGTCTGCCTTGGAATTTCAGGAAAAATGCAATCATTGACTTATATATTTGAAATTTTTTATAAATAAGATTCATATAAACACATATGAAATAAAAATATATGAATTAAAAGTCAGAATTACTGTGAAAATTCATAGACATATGGTTTTCCGGGATAAAAAGAGGACTAAAATAAGATCCTTTAATTTCATTTAATCAACTTTTTATTGAAATTTTTTACCTATTCCTGAACTAATAAAAAGGTATTATTTCTATGAAATATTTAATTATGAAGTTCTACAAGTATATAATACCAAATTTTCTGGGGGTTTTTTCACGATGGCTAGAATTTTTAAAAAATGTGAAAGATATTTAAATCAGAAGATAACTTCTTTTCTGAATCAAAAGCTTCTAAACATATTGAAGATCTTTATAGTGAATTTAAACAGAAAAAAATATTTGGATCCTAACTCACGAGACTTTTTTTATAAGAATGTTTTACCAAAATTGAAAAATTACTAAATATTCTTTATTGGTAACATTTAATATTAAACCGCAGATTATGAAAATACAAATGTCAGTGTAATTTTGAAATGAATGTACGTAGAAACATCATTCAGCAGTTTTGTAAAGAAAATTGTTCGAAATTAAGAATATTCTTAATTTCTGATGAAAATCTATAATTTTCATCTAAATTTCAATTTTTAACGTAATTATTTGTCTTAATTTCGTGATAATCCCTTTTCTTTAACTTATGAATGTTTAAAATTTACCTGTTATTTGTAAAACAGATGTTCTTTCATTTTAATAGAATCGATCGACTCAAAAATCGATCAGAAATACAAGTCAATATTTAAATCACAAGGCATGTGAAAACCTTTCTTTATAACTGAACACTGAAAAAATAAACTAAAACAGTTACAATTTAGTTTATTTTCCTACTTTTCATGACTAACGAAATAATTTTTTTTTCAAATTAAAGGCATCTTTTTCATCTTGCCATGCATTGAGAATTATACTAAAGTTGATCTCAGAACTTTAACATTTGATGTTCCTCCTCAAGAGGTAAGAACAATTTATTTTTCTCCTTTTATTTCTTTGATGCACAAAAAGAGATTTAAACTTGCTTTCAAATGTTCTTCAATATAATGCATATATTTTAAATAGATTAATAACTTTGTGAATGAGAATTCAATTTTGTTTCGGAATATAAAAACAAAAGTAAAAAAAATATTGCCAATTTTGTTTATTATATACAGCATGTTATGTCAAATGCACAATATTACTATATAATATTTTTCACATACATTATCTTTACAATTACCTTTAATAAATCTTGTCAAAAGAAATTTAAATTTTATGGAAAAATTATGATAATCACTCTATAACAAAAAAATTCCCATAAACTGTCTGCAAGCTTGTCAAACCCTTGGCCTCTCAGATCTCCAGATATCTGTCCCATCGAGCATGTCTGGGATATGATGGGAAGGCGATTATATCTGCCACTGAATTTAGATTACCTCTTTAGACAAATGAACGAATTTAGCAAGAAATACCGCAGGAGACCATCCGGAAACTTTACCAACCTATGCCATGCCGTGTGAGAGCTTGTATCCAGGCTATAGTCGGGTCAACGCCTTATTGAACTTGTAACTGTAACTCTGAAATAATTTACTCAATTGTTCTGAGATTTCAATAATTTACTATTCTTTACATTTTCTTCCTATCCATCAATTTTCGTCTCAACTGAACAGCTCCTTCTTGGTGCGCCGATTTTTTTTTTTTTTTGTTATAGAGTGTATATTTACTTGAATTATAGTCTATCATTATCCCTATAAAATTGATTCTTTATTAAATGTAAATGATCTGCTAAATTTTAACTAAATGTTTGATTAAAAAACCTTAATGGTTGTTTTGAAGTATGAACTTAATTCGGAATATTTTTAAATAAAAGAAAAAATAAACGTTTGACACAAGAGGCAAGGAATGATTTATTTTCTGAAATATTGAGCAAACAAATAAAAAAATCCAAATTTTGTATTATTTATTCTATGAAAATAATTTGAATTAAAATTAAATTTTATCAGTTCGTTGTCTATTGAGATATGATGGTATGCTGTTGGAATATTTCTCTCAAAGAGCATTTTCTCTTTATTTTATTAAAATATTTGACGAACTTAGTTTTACCCTAGAATGCTAACCATTCGTCTCCTGGAAGAATGCTTACGAAATAACTTTGACTACTTTTCTCCTATAACGGTAAATAGATCGTTCTTCTCAGTAACTTAATCTGACCTCGGGAACTACAGATGAGGACATTCCTTTTCCCCGAAATATTTCTGCTTGTAGTATATTCAGGACAATAGTCGTCTCAGAGACGAATGGTTATCCGTACCGTTATTATTAAGAAGGTATTTCTGTGCATGTTTGGAGATATCGAAGCGTTTTCATGGTGAAAATTTGTGGGGTAGGCCAGAAGATATCCGTGAATTATTGAAAGAATTAAGTGAGGAAGATAATTCTACTTCTGAGAAGGAATCAGAAGATGAATATTTAATTGAAGTTCTTCTTGCTCCATGGATGTAACATATCAGCTTTGATCCTATCAACAAGGACTATTATAAGTGAACATCTAAAACATTCAACGACCTGAACAACCCGAATTTTTTTAAAAAGAAAAATGTGCGCATTTTGCCTATATAATTTGTGCATAATGACGCGCAATTTTCGTTTGCTATGTTCAAGAGCAATGAGCGGAGAACATCACGCATACATGGGTGAATATTGCTTCAAAAATAAATAAATAATACTTTGATCCTACTTGACAATCAAGAATTATGAAATCATCTTCAGGTTGTTTGCTTTAATCTAAATTAGCTTTAAAAATTGATTTTAAATACACTTCGTCTAGGAGACGAATGGTTATCATTCTTGTTAGTCTTTTAAAGGTTACCATTCTAGGGTTAATGGATCTTATTATTTTATTTTCTCTAACTAGTGTTCTAATTCAATACTATTAGGTAACAAAAAGATAAAGGTTAAATAACCATAAAACTTTATTTTCAGCTTTATTATTAAGAGATTGAAATTTTAAACTTACTTCAATTTTTTTTAAATCCTAAATATTTTGATTTCCTTTTTCACAGGTCCTTACTAAAGATTCTGTGACAGTATCAGTGGACGCTGTTGTGTACTATCGCGTTCACAACGCCACTGTGTCAGTCGCTAATGTGGAGAATGCGCATCACAGTACTCGATTGCTGGCCCAGACCACTTTGCGCAACATGCTCGGAACCCACAATCTGCACGAGATCCTCGCTGACAGGGAAACTATTTCTAATACGATGCAGGTAAGGGGATATAAGTACGGCGATCTAAATGGCCTAAAATGACAATAATTTAATTGCCAGAAATATTTTTAGGAAATACATTTCTTATCTTTCGTTCTATTTTTTTTACTGATAATGGATTTCTAAATAAAATTTGATCTAAGATGTAATTTTATTGTTTTAACTTATTTGAATCTGAAAAATTAGTTACATTTTTAAAATAGCGTTTGTGTGCGAAAGTATCATTAAGCAGTAATAAGTATTTTTTACTAGAAATTTTCTATAGCATATACTTTATGAGTATAGAATTTTTGCCATATAAAAGAATTCATAATTATCAATCACATGGTGTATCAGAATTATCAAATTAAATTTTTGCTTCTATGTATATATACTTTTAAAGAAAATATAGTCTTCAGAAAACTCCTATAGCAGTATTGCAAGAAAAAAAATGATCTTCAATTAAGTAAATATAAATGAATTATTTTAGTTATTAATTTATGAATACAAAAAGACATAATGCGAATTTAAAAGCTTTAAATCTTATTCAAAAATGCAGCTAAATATTTAAAAATTTTAAAACTCTTAATCTTATAAAAGGACACATTAAAAAATCGATGTTTTCAAAAAAACTTGTTATGTTTTATTAAATATGAAAACAGATTGTTTAAATATTAAACTTATTCTTAAAATAAAAGAAAATGAATGCATTTAAGCAAGGCGATACAACAAGTTAAGTTGGTTTACTAAGAAATTAAATGTAACATACATCATAAAATTTTAAATGAAATAATACATTATTATTGTACTTAACAGCTTTGGATACAGAATAATATTCTTATCTATGAAAAAAACATAAATAAAATATATAAAATATAAAAAAGCCTTCTTTTTCTGAATTTTATTTAATATAGAATTAAGGCTTTTGTTACATCAAAAATGATCACTAAAAATGAAAGAGAAAAGCGTTCTCAGTAATAAACACTTGTTAGGGCAAATTATATGACATGACGTTTCAAACACTCATTCACGGTCAGTGACACTCCTTTTTTTAAGAAAAGCTCTATAGTTACAAAAAATGATTTCGAAATGCTCTTCTTAAACTCATATAAACATACATGTTCTTTTTTATGGAAAAACACATTTTTCATTAAACGATGTTATAACTTAAATTAAAAAGTGAATTTAATTAAATTTGACATTTAACTTCGTCTTAATTACTAGAATTCTTAAATTTAACAATGCAAAGGCAACGGATTAGAGCTTCAAAAATTTAATGATGAATTCCTATTTTTCTTGCTGAATTCAAGCAAATGAAAGGAATTACCTTTTGTTTGTCTTCCTGAATAATCGGCAAAATAAATGCAGAATATTTTATTCTGTTTAAAGCCACCGAATTTCCATAAACAAGAAATATCTACAGAAAAAAAATTTAAAAAATGTCATTAGAAGTAAAAATTATCGGAAAGATTATAAATCGATATTTTCATATTGCATCATATGAAAATATTGATTTAATAAAAAAAGGAATTAAATGAATTGCGGTTATCATATCATAATTCAAGGTCAATTGCCTTATTTGCTTGTGCTCAAAAATTGATGAAAAGCTAATAAAATCAAACAAACTTTGAATTATATCATAGCAACACAATTCAAAACAAATTAACGTTTGACAGTACAAATTCTGTGAATAAGAATTTCGTTGATTTGACCCTATATTTTTTCTTTAAAATTTAAAGTTTATGGAATCATTGCAATTAATTCTTAAACTCTTTTTAAAAATTCTGAGCTAATTTATAAAAAAATTATATTTTCAACTGTTAATTAAATTTTTTTTATCTTGTAATCATTATTACAAGAATCTTTTATTTATTGCATATGCAACCCTAATATTTCAAAACTATATTTTTTATGTCATTTTTCTCATAAAATATAAAGTGAATTATTAAAATAAACAAAAAGTAATTTTTGAGCTTAATGAAAGTGCAAAAAAAATGAAATAAGTTCATTTCTTCATTTCGCTTTATATTTAAAATTTATTATGGGACGTTCTGAAAAAAATGTTGTCCGTTAATTTTATATATATATATATATATATATATATATATATATATATATATATATACTGAAGGGGCAAAAGTCATGGGATGACTGTTAATATCGGGTCGGTCCTCCTTTTGCCCGGCGAAGTGCAACAACTTGACGTGTCATGGAGTCCACAAGTCGTCGGAAGTCCTCTGCAGGAATAGTGAGCCATGCTGTCTGTATAGATGTCCATAATTGTGAAAGTGTGGATGGTGCAGGAGTTTGGGCACGAACGGACCTTTCGATGATGTCCAATAAATGCTCGATGGGATTCATATAGGGAGATCTAGATGACCAGATCATGCGCTGAAATGGTCCGGAATGTTCTTCAAACCAATCGCGAACAGTTCTGGCCCGGTGACATGGCGAATTGTCATCCAAAAAAAAATCCTATCGTTGTGTGGGTACGTGAAATCCATGAATGGCTGCAAGTGATCTGCAAGCAGCTGAACATAACCATTTCCAGTCAATGATCGGTTCAGTTGCGCCAGTGGACCGAGTCCATGCTATGTAAAAACAGCCCACACCATTATGCAGCCACCACCAGCTAGAACAGTGCCTTGCTGACAGTTTGGGTCCATGGCTTCGTGGGGTCTGCGCCACACTCGAACTCTACCATCAGCTCGTAACAACTGAAATCGTGACTCATCTGACCACGCCACGGTTTTCCACTGGTCTAGGGACCAGTTGATATGCTCACGAGCCCAGGAGAGTCGCTGCAGGCGATGTCGTGCTGTCAGTAAAGGCACTCGAGTCGGTCTTCTGCTGTTATAGCCCAAGGAAGACAAATTTCGCCGCACAGTCCAATCGGACACGTCCCTCGTACGTCCCCCATTGATTCCTGAAGTTATTTGACGAAGTGTTGCGTGTCTATTAACATTGATCATTCTACTTAAATGTCGGCGGTATCGGTCGTTAAGTGCAGGTGGTTGCCCACTGCGCTGTCCATGATGGGATGGGATGCCTGAAATTTCATACTCTCGGCACACTCTTGATACTGTGGATCTCGGAATATTGAATTCACTAACGATATCCGCAATGGAATGACCCATGCGTCTAGCTCCAACTAACATTCCACGTTAAAAGTCTGTTAATTCTCGTCGTGCCGCCATAAATCACGGAAAACCTGTTCACATGAATAACTTGAACACAAATGAAAGCTCTGGAAAACGAACTGCGCATTTATACTTTTTCGCTGCGATACTACTGCCATCTGTTTATTTGCATATTGCTATCCCATGACTTTTGTCACTTCAGTGTATATATATATTTATATAAAATCTAACTAATGTATGCATAAAAAATATCGTACAGAATATATAACTTTTTGAATACAAAGAAAGCAATGAAATGCAATTTTTAAATTGTATTTATAAAATTGTCTTTGCACTTTATTTTTATATATTCGAAATAATTTTAAAATAAATATTTATATTTTATTATTTATTATACTGAAAAATTATATAACCAGCAAGCTTTATAACATAATCTTTACTTATAATAAAGCACAATGTGTGTGTGTCTGTTGGCGATGTACAGGCCAGACCGTTCGACTTACAGCTACCAAATTTGGTACATGTATACCTTGGGGGCCGGGAATGTGCACCTCGGAGCCCTTTTTTTGAATTTTTAAATTTTAATTAATTAAAAATAAGCCAAATTTTAACGTTTTTTCACTATAACTTCCGAAAATATTTCAGCACAAAATTGATTTTTGCATTATATTAAAGCACAAAAAATTAGCTTTTCAATGATGCTAATGTTTTGACCTATAAATTAAAACTCTATTTTTAATGAATTTTTAAACATTTAATTTAATCGGGTTTTTTTCAACAATAAAATAAAACTAAACAAAATAAAAATAACATTTTATCTTCGCGAGGATCTAAAAAAAAATCAGTTTTTAATAAAATGTTGCCAACATATTTTCAGAAGTTCTGATTTAAAAAAGTTGAATACGACCAAAAATAAAACTAAAATATAATTTATATCACGTGATTATATAAAATGAAATAAATAGAAAATATGATATTTTTTAAACAATAAATGCAAGAGAAAATTTTTCTTGATCGTTTGTAATATCAAAATTAATTCAATTAATGAATTAAAATAAATAAAAACACAAAATAAAAATATATTACAGAAGTGCGACAGTTAAAACTGAAAAAGAATTTTTAGAAAAGTACCAAACGATAATCTTCTGAGAGCGATATTAATTATTTAAAAGTAATAAATCTTAATCGAGCTTGAAGATGACGTCATTTCAAAGAACGACGAACAAAAAGCAATTGATATTAAGTAGAAGTAAAATATTTGTGCATTCGTGTTTTTTTTTAATTTTTAAAACACTAAGACATGTTTTAAATAGTTACTTTTAATCATGTGAAGAAGATATATTGCGCAAATCAAAGAATCCACCTTCGTGATTGTAATTTATCTCCGCATTTTAATGAATCAAGCGAAATAAAAACGCACCTGCTTTCAACGAAGCATACGTAATATTAAAGCTATATTGGTAAAAGCAGGTCAGCTATTTGAAAACGCATCTTTCAAACAAGCATACGTAATAATTAACAATGCAAAATTTGTAAAACCATATAAACACATTTTTTACCCGCATATTTCGGAGACATGAAAACTTCCTAACCAAAGCAATATCATGTTCTCACATGAGAACAAATAAATCAGCTTTCATTCCAAATTAAATATATAAAAATGACATTTTCGGCACGTGTCTGCATAAAATGAAACAAATATGAAACATGATATCTGTGGAAAATAAATGGATGAAAACGTTTTCTATACTATTTTACTATACATATATTACTAATCCAATTAAACAGTTTTATTTAAGGCAAATATGGCTTAACATCTACAAGTCATCATCTGTAATAAGAGCCCAACATATCATTTCTTAATTTTTTTGGGGGGAAGGACATAAATCTCTTACCAAATGGTCTAAGTGAAATATATAATTAGTAGATTGAGGGGGGAAATGCTGATGAATTACGACTTATAAATTTTTACATATATCATCAGCTCTGTGAATCATGTTTAACAAAATATTCTAGAGACAATAAGTCGTTAAAATAAAAAAGTGGCACTTCAATGAACCAAATCAATCATCAAAGCGCTGGGGATCTATGAAAATTTCAATATAACTATTCGATAAAAACTGGCGATTTTACATAACTTTATCAAGATCTCAAAGAAGCCAATCAGGGTTACTCTAGAATAATTGGTCTAGACTATGAAAATGATGATTGTTCTAAACTTGCAATATTCAAAACTGAATAAATCAGCCATATTTGATTGCAGAAGATAGAAATGTTTATTTATTGATTTAGAAGTTGAAATATCAAAAATGTTTTACAGAATATGAATCTATAAGACCAAAGAAATTTAAACCGTAATTTTTTGAAATATATTTATAAACCGAAAAAAAATTTCACTATCGAGAGCATTTATATACATCTAAAAATAAAATTAAAAACTGAATGTTTCATTTAATCTGTGAAATGTTTGCTGATTAATTCCCTGACATATTATAAATTATAAAAAAATTATAATGTTTCAATTTCTGTAGTGTACATGAAATTTCAATGTCGGACTACTCTGCTTTCAGTTTTTAGTTTTATTTAAAGACAAGGTTAGATTAAGTAAAGAGATCTTTACATTAATTGAAGTTTCATCATTTCCACTTTAAATTAAAACTGAATTTTACGAGCTCTGATAGAAAATCAGAGAGAAATGCGGAGTTCAGAGATCAGGACTGCTACATAATAATATAAGTGAATTATATGACTATCGGAATTTGAAGCTTAAAAATATTTTGCTGAAAATCTTTTTATGAGACCAAGTTATATAAAACTGATTGAACCCTTTAATCGACATTAATACTGGCGAACCAACTGGTCGCCAAAGGCGGCTAGTATATAATATATCTTTACGGTTTGTGTTAAACTATGAGAAATTATTCGCTAGTCTGAAAATTTTTTTTGACTTTTGAAAACTATATTTAGGTTAATTGAAAGCAATCATGCATATTAATTAGTTTGGAAAGTGATATTATTTATGTATAAAGAGTCTTTGCGTTGGAGAAAAGACTATTACCATTATTACATTTATTCATAATGTTTGCAAATGAGTATTTTAGCAAGATATTATTATTAATTTTCATAAAAGCTACAACTCATTTACAGAAAAATAGATGCAAGCTTTAAAATTAACTTGCATAATGTTCCTTTATTTCAGAATTGCCTAGATGAAGCTACAGATCGCTGGGGAATTAAAGTGGAACGCGTTGAAATGTAAGTTTTTTTCTTTCATATTGAATTAACTTTCATAAGGCATTAAAAATAATGAATACAATTCTTTATTTATGAATATGAATATACGAAGTAGAATTTTTTAATAGGTTTTCTTAAAATATACATTGAATTGAAAACAACTATAAGAATAATTATAAATTTCAATACAATATTAATTAATAATAATTTTATATATGTCTTGAAATTTTAATGAACTTCAATGAAAAAAAGTTTTAAGGAAGTTTGAACATTTCATCCGAAACATCATAACAGGATAATTAATGTTTTAATCTTGATTTGCCTATTTTTATATTAAATTAAAAAATAAACTCTTGAGCATGCAACAGAAAGATCATAAACACAAAAATAATGAATTGAATATTATGTTTATAAATGTACTAGCTAAAACCATAAATGACATTGAGAATAAAAATAATTTTAAAATAATGTTAAATTTCCAGAATATTTGTTAGGAGATAAACAGAGCATCGCAACTTTTAAATTATCTTCAAATGCATTAAAATTGGCTTTTACTAGTTAATACGTACTGAAATGTACGAAGAATAAAATCTTAAAGCTTCGATTAATTTTTATAAAATATCTAACTAATATTTTTGAAAATCTTTTCTTAGCCAATACTTAGAGCATAAAAGGCAATTACGTGTCAAATTTTCCAGTTTTCGGCCAACGAATTTTCTGTAGACGGTTTTTGAACAATTTTTATATGAAGTATATGAAATAAAACATCATCACATCAATACATCATATTTATATAAGTATTGTCACGTAAATGCATACTTGTAGATTTAATTTCGGCATTTAATTAAATTAAATATTTATTTGAAATCCTTCAAATTATTTAAGCAAAAACAAGTTTTATCAAAGAAACAAAAGTGAAAACAAAATCGTGAAAGCATGAGACATTAAATTAGTCTAACTTTATCATAAATTATTAAATTACAATAATCATTGATTTTCTTATATATGCTGAGTGAAAAGGATTTTGGTTCCGTCACAATCATATTAAAAAAATATTATTTCAATGCCTTCCCGTGAGCAATATTCTTTCTTCCACTGCATTTTGTACCAATTTCCAAAATTAAAAAGTCTTGACGAATTTGATGGGTATCAAGTGACATTTATAAATGACCAACGTGTAATAATGGTTTTTTTTAACTACGAGGGCAAATCAAAAAGTCTTCGCCCCTTTTTTTTAAAGCCAAAATACGGCTGTGAATACAAAGCGAACATATACATTCCCAGCAGTGAACGTTCCTTGAACCGCAGCAGCCGTATCTGCCTTTTGCTCCAATGAGTGGCGCTGCTATGAGTCATTTAAGATACTGGTTGCTCTTAAGAAATTCACAGCTCATGAACTGCCAAGTGCTATTCGCTTTCTCTGGAGCAAGGGACAAACATCTGTGTTCCCTTAGTGAACTTCTCCCTACACCCGTGACAAAAACAAAAAAAAAAGCCATTAATTGCCATCTGTTGGTAAAGAGATGTCAATGGTTCTTTTGGGATCGCCGTGGACCACTCCTGCTGGATTTCATGCCACGAAGTGCAACCATCAATGCCAACACATTGACTCGTCTGCAAAAAAAAAAGCTGAGGGATTCGCGATGTGAACAACATGGTTATCCTCCACAATAATGCAAGGCTAAATGTGGCAGTCCAGATCGTAGCTAAGCTCCAGTCATTTCACTGGGATAATCTGAAACACCCACCTTACAGTCCAGACCTTGCCCCTAATGATTTTCCCGTTTTCGGTTCACTGAAGAAGTTTCTGGTAGTACAGAGATTCACATGTGACGAAGAAGCCAAGAACGCGGTCCAACGGTGGTTCCAGTTTCAGCCGGAAGAATTCTACCACAGAGAGATCTCTAATTTAGTGCTGCGATGGGACAAATGTCTGAATAGGTGTGATGACTATATGGAGAAATCATGTAAGGTACGTCGTACACTACGTATATTTGTAAATATCTGTAAGTACCTGTTTTTGGAGAGTGAAAAATAGGCTCAAAGACTTTTTGATTTTCCCTCGTATATTATTCAACGTCTCTAAAAACCCTTTCTGGAAAGACAATTATAGATGTGAGCTACAATTGTCTAGCTAGCACTGAGTATTTTCCTACCTGATTCTTTAAACGGGATTGATTGAACACTTCATCTGTGTAATTTGTTTTTTAGAGATGCTCGCTGATATGAACTAGAAATAATGGATAGTTTTCTTTGGGTATTTTTTGCTCAGAGTAATTTTTGCTCAGAAACCGTTTGCCAAGTGAGGTCTTACGAACTCGAAAGATGAATAATCGTAGGATTGAATATAGAACAAACTTCATCGATAAGAAAAACGTCGACGATTAAATGTTTAAAAATCTTAGAAAGGGCAGATTTAATGAATCAACTTTACTAAAAGGTATTTGACTAATGGATAAATTGATTTTATTCATAACTTATGTGTTGATCTGTTGCTTGTTATACTCAATATTGAATTTATTAGAAATTCAAAACCTAAACTTATACCACAGTTTTGCTTTACCTTTATAGTTTTTACTTGAACAATAGTAAGATAGAAACGAATTTAAATATTTTTTCCTCTTATTAATATCAGCAAAATGAAATCCATAAAATTTGAATTCCACTTTCCTTAGGTTTATTTAGATTTTAACTGAATTCATTTTGTTTGGATATCAAAACTTCATCCTGGTACATATTTATTAAGAGATAAACTTCATGTCTTTTACTTATATGTAACAATATTCCGGAATTTTTTTGAATGAATAAATCTTGCTTTAAAAGTTTCTGGGTTACTTCCTTGGCAAATTTGATTTCCCCCATTGGTTTTTCTTTCTTAAAAAAATATTTACAACAGTTATTATATATA